>JAPYZO010000976.1:0-19146 GCA_030522905.1 Torymus flavipes | reverse complement strand
TGAAGTATTAATAGTTTACAAAGACCCTAAACATTAGCAAAATTTTCAAGACAATTTACTAAAATAAGAATATTTTTATTGATATATATTTTCAAAATTTTCTATTACGTATAATAAGTTCTTACGTATTTTTATGATAACTGTACAAATTAGTACATAAATTTTATAGTTTTGGTAGAAATAATGTAAGTAACAGTTATCATCCAGTCAAGCATGCACCAATCAGGGTTATCGGAATTCGATATTTTTCCTTAAATTTCTACAGCGATACTGCTTTCGTTGTCAAGTATAACCAGTTACTCAATGTATCGACTCTTCAGATAAAATTAATAAAAATAATCGATCGCCAAAAAAAATTTATAAAAACTAAATGTCCTTGTTAAAGCTTAAAACCCAAAGAAATAGCTCACAAAAAATTTATTTCTGCCTTTTTCGACATCACAGAGGCTCACCGCCGACAACTTAATTACCAAAGAAGACGCACGCGCGCAAGAAAGTCCCATTCGAATTTATCGATCGTTCTCGATTAGCCGCGCATTTTTCCGCGAAGGGCGACGACGTCGCGCGGAATGAGAAATCGCGCGAGCTCGCTCCTAATGACTTCGCTTCTGCTCTCATTAGCGACGCATTGATGCGACGCTTCCTGGATCGTCGAATCCGCGAGTCTTTTCTCCGCTGCGCTTTTATCGCGAAAGGATCACGCGCGCGGAGAAAATGAACACGTAACGTGGAAGGCGCGCGCGCAATGTGGAAATTGCTGCGCGGGTATATAAATGAAATCTTGCGAGTGAAGGAGGGGGGACGTTTATTACGACGAGGGATATTGCGACAAGCGGTGTGTATTGATGTCGGAGGATCGATCGATGGCTCGCTGATTGCTTGTGTCTCGTCGTGATTCTCTTAGCGTTACATAGTATGGGATGTTTCGCGCAGTTTTTTTTTCTTTTACTATGGGATATTAGATAGCGTGATGTTTGAAATTGTTGAATTTTAAAATAATATTCTTGTTGATAAGAACTTCTGTGTTACATAAATATTATAATTATTGTTTTGCTATAAATAACATTGTGACTTCATGTTCTATAGTCCGCTGACGTAACATTACTCAATCTGCTGGCAAAACAATATCATTATCTCGACGATATCTGTCGACTAATGAATTTTTGTGGGATCATACTTTCATCGAGAGCTATAAAATTCTCATTAAAAAGAAAGTCGACGTAATACTTCATCCTCCACTTTATATATACATCACCATAGCGAACAAAAAGGACGACCGATATAGCTGGCGGAACTTCCCTATATAGTTTACGAGCATAAACACGTAATAATTCTAATTGCTTTTCAGCTCATTATATATGGGCCGTTTCACTTAAAATTGCTTGATGAAAAATAGGGGGTTCATTTTTTATTTACGCGTATCGCGAAGTTTTAAATTTTCCAAAATATTTATATAGAACGGAATATATAATTATACATAAAATTTAAATCACGAGTGTATACTATAAACCTATTGCATGTGTAACAGTTACCATTTTCATCGTTCTCTACAAAAGTAGTATACATTTTTCACAAGTACATATCGTATACATATTTTCTTCCCAATCCCACGATCTCCTCTCCTTAAACGCGTAAACAACATTTTCCCGGAATTTAACAAAACCTCGTTATACACATATACCTAATCTCTTATTCCGCACTCCATACACATATATAGGCCATTTACAAAAATTCACCAACGAAAAAAGCCCATAAACGAAACTGAAAAATGGCCACGCGCCAGTCGACGATGTAAATCACTTCCTCGTCGAGCGAACGCGTGCGTGCGGCTGATTTGCGATTTGATTATGTCGTTTCTCGCGGAGCGGCGCTAGAATTTCAAAGAGCCGCGCGCGAGCGAGCGCTTTCCTGCGAAGGCGACTTTTTTGCCGGCGTAGATCTCTTTAATCGCGATTTTACGAGGCTAAGAGTAGGGGAGAAACACGCCCATGCGTTTTTCTGTACACACTTGGCATTATGTACGGTAGCGAGGCGGATTTTTCGTCCCACAGTGAAAGCATTTTATGGGATTCCTCGTACGGCTGATTGGCCCGCGGGCGAAAATTTATGGAAAGGGGAAGCGATGGTTATGCGTTTGAGTGACAGAGTTATGCGATTTTCCGTAAATCAAGGGGGTTTAAAGCTTGACAATGTATACAGTGGACGTGGGAAGCGTATGGTTTTCTGAAGAAAAATCGCTACGTATGAGGTTTGAAGTGATCGGGTGAGCGGGCAGCAGGTGTTGGAAATCGATTGAAATTTATCGACAAAGTTCATAGTGTTCTATTTATATATTAGTGCAAAGACTTGCTTACTTTGTTTCCTTGCATAAAATAGAATAAAAGAAATAATTATGAATTTGCATGTAAAAGTGTTTTTGTTTAGTTTAATTAAGAAAATGGCTGCTGTAATTGAATTGCGGAACACTTTTGTTGTTCTCAGCTCAGCTCGATTAATTTATCGTGCCGTAAATTTGTCAACCTTGACAATTTTACAATGAAGTACCGAGAAGTATATATACATATACGATTATCAAAGCATTGTGTTTGGGTGTTACGTCGATGAAAGGCTTGATTACCTTCCAAAAGTTATTAACTTTCAGATTAAATTAGACAATATGCACTTTGACCACAGAACTGTAGGGTGTGGTCTGTTTATTTTAATTTTAAAACTGTCATAAGTTTATCGTTGTAAATTATTAGAAATATTATTTTAAGAAAATTATTATTGAGAAACTATAGTTTTTCTTTTATTTGCATATGTATATTAAACTGCTTACAATGTTTACCTAATAATTTTTCTTTTCTTTTTGTTGCAGGTGAGATATTGATATGGCCTGTCAATTGAGTTATCATGGTCACGTGAGTCTGTAAAACCCAAGTAACATAAATATCAAAATAAAATATAGATTTTGATCCAACCCTTTTTTTTTATAAAAGTCATCTACAGATTTTCTTGGAATATTTCCTTCCAACTAAGTATTTCATGCATTATTAAACAATCATAAACATATTTCTCACCTAACTTCTCAGCTACCAACATCTCAATAAACTCCATGCATAATTCTCACCTGTCCGACAATAATTCCATCCTCCACCTTTCGACCAATTAAAATAAATATCGACTCCCAACAAAGAGACACAATCTTTCCCATCGACAGCTTATGAAAACCTCTTCTTCCATCCACTCTCTTACTCACGCACACATACACTCTTTCTTAGACTCCAATCGAACGCTCGTCATTGAAAAATGAGGCCAGCTGCGCGGCATCGCATGTCGATGCATTAGCGCTTAATAATAATACACCGGCGTCGCCGCCGAAGTGCAACGTTCGATGAGACGACTCGCGTGGGATACACTCGCGCATATAGGCACACACGGCATTCCTCGCGGAAAAATATCGCCGATGGAAAATGAATAATGCAAACTCATCCGCCGCCGTGTGCATTGTGCGAATATTGAGAAACACGTGTTTTTCGCGCAAGTATATAGATACATACATATATGAGCGCGCGGCAATGTCACTTTCGTAATAATAATTTACGCGCCGCTGGATCGATGGGCCTTCGGCTGCGTTCGTTTGCATACCTGCGAAGATGTTCGTCGGGAAATGCGAGGAAAATCGCGGCTGGGTTATCTTTTGTCGGGAGATTGAAAAAATAAGCGGGTTGCGGATGAGGCTGGTCGATTCGTAGGTATCGCGGACTAAAAAAGGAATAGTCAGTTTCCTATAGGTAATTATTTTCAATAGGTATTTACTTTCATTGATATGAATAAATATTTATATATATATATATATATATTCATAAGTAAAATTTTAATAATTAAAAAAAAAGTTAGATTTGCTAATACTTATAAACTTATAATTGATAGGTAGTTGCCTGAGAAAAATATTAATTTAATTATAGAGAAAATCCTCGTTACGATGATTCATGACTGAATCGCGTGAGTATGTAGTCACATGTATACGCCTACTCTGTAAATACTTCCTAACAAAATATTCACTTTCAAAAACGAAACAGGAAATATTAATTAAAGAAGAATGGTAAAACCTTAAATTTTATTAATTTTATTTTGCTTTTTCAAATATTTCTTATTATAAATTACATAAATATATGTACGTATTTTCAATATGAATTTTCGTAAATTATGTATCGAGAAAAAAATGATTAATTCGAAGAAAAATATTGAAACTGATGCTGAAATACCACTATTCAAAAGTAAATAAGCAAACAGAATTTCATCTAATAAATGTTGCATCGCTGGTTCAGACCTATTTTCCAATAGACGATCTACTTCCATTTCTTGTTCCATTTCAAATAAGAGTACCCCAGCTTCCTGTAATCTCAGGGACAAATGAATAAGTAGTTCATGTAGGAAAAAGTTATCTCGATGAGTATATACACCAAAGAATTTTCCTAAATTATGTAACTTAGTTATGTGTAAATTATTAGAGACAAGGTCAAACTTGATTGACTGGCAAACTGATATCAATGCTATTTTATCATTTTTCTTTACACTCTTCAAAAATTCTTCGTATTCTACAATAACTTTCGTACGATTGTATAAAATCGATTTTGGGTAATAACGGTTCCGCACGTAATCTTTGCTTAGTATTTGATAATTCCTATCTATCAAGTCTTGATCTGAAGTAACAATATCGTATTCAGGAACTGTGACAGCAGAAAAAAACTTACTTTGTAAGTAGGAATTAGTGATCATACCCAGAAAGAGAATTATAAGGAAAATAGCTTTCGATATCACGAACATCATGGGAATAGGTACGGGAAAGCCTAAAAGAGTCCTGAATAAATTTAGACTTGCTCGTAAAAAATTTCTCTTGCCTTCTAAAAACATGAATATAACAGATGTACCTACAAAGGCTATTAAACACATACCTGTGAATCTAAGAGTAAACAATTTTAGAACTCGTTTATTTACCGACAGTAAATGCTTTTTTGAAACGGAACAAGTATAGACTTCTGTATTAATATAAATTTGTGTTTTCCAGAACCCGTCGTCAATTCGAAAATTCATGGATACATCATATTTCCCATTAAAAATATCTTTCAATATGCCTGAAGGAAATCCATACTCATCTAAATGTCCCATTTTTTCATAAGGTTGAATTGAAATGATTATTGTAGCATTAAGTGTTGTCCATATAATTTCAGAAAAGACAACTTCTTGCCCACGTATTGTGATTACTTTCGTGAGATCAATAGGATGATACAACTTGCTTCGTACAATACGTATGGGATACCCACCTAAATTTTTGGTTTTATCAAAACCTAAAGCATTACAAATTGGTGGCAAATCTAAAAGATAAACTTGCTTAAAAAATTATCAGTATTCTTTTTTAATAATGATTTTCACATTACAATAATACCTACTTTTCATATTTAATGGCATTTCAAATAAAATGAAGGGATGCCCATTCATTTGCCTATACACGGCAACTTGAATCCAAGGGCGGGGAGCATAATCAGTGAGCGGATTGAATGTGTATAATTTAAAATTACCATTAGCATCTTTGCATAAATATGTCGCTGTCAAAACGTCAAACGCCCAAACGGTTTTCAGATACTCGATAGCTTCAATGCAAGTGTTATTTGTAGCAGAATTTATAATAAAAAAGTGACCAATTAAATTCCACCAAATAGAATGTCACAACTTATACATAAGCAGCTTAAATGTAAATAAGTCAAAATTAACAAATAAGAAATTTTCCGAAGGTTGCGTTTTGAAGAGTTTGTGTGATGGTCCGATCTTATAAGTCCGTGTTTTATTATAATTTATAGTTTCTAAATAATCTAAGAACTCAGGTCCAACAAGATTGATGGCATAAAAATTAAAAACAGATTCCAAAATCTTGGATTGTTCATTGGTCCAATTGCCACTTACAGTTGTTACCTTATTTTTTCCTTGAATGCAATTGTTTAATATTAGAACCTGTGAAGTGGTAAAATTGACATTAGTGTACAATACAAAGCATTGATATATTTTAGATGAAGGCTTAAAATCATTATTAAATACCCAGGAAAAATTGTCTTTATTATAATCACTGACATTAGTTTCAAGACAAAAGCAGCCAATTGACAAAAAATAAAATATACTTATAAATATACGAACGTCACTACACATTTTCAAACGTTTGAACTATCTTCTGTACCAGAAGTATTTGAAAAAGAGTATTTCAATGTCAAGCTATGTCCTCTAGAAAATTACGCTACTGCATTATTTACAATTAAAGGAAAATATAATATTCCACCTTCTCTAATAATTTATTATCGATTTTTTAACGCCTTTTTATTACTATTGAATTATTGATCTGCTGTTAAACATTTCACTGCCAAGTATAACATAAAGGCCTAAATAAAAAAAATAATGAAATAACTTTCAGAAGTACTCTGTAACTCTTTCACACACTCGAATCGATAAACCGATTGATTACCGCGAAATAGCGCCTATATCTGTCGGAAGTGAGCGTCCAATAAACCCTATAGCTAAAAGTCGCTTTTTCTCCTTATAACGTAAAACCAGTGCGGCACCTGATCCCGGCCACGGAAGCGCGACTTTTAAGGCCCCGCGAGGTTCTTTTCGCGCGATCAGCGCGAGGAAACGACTCGCGCGCTTTTTTTATTAACTCGACGAACTGCACGGGATTTACTTCCGATCCTATCCGGCATCTCCCACATCCTTATCGAGTTCTTTTCCTCTGCGCGCGACAGTGAAAGTGTCGCTGGCAAAAAGTATCGGCGCGTTTCTCGCGCTCTCCTGTACCCACTGCATAAGTATAATACTAATGTGTCTAACGGCTTCTTTTGTTTCAGATGGAGCTCCCGTTGCCGAGCACGAGAAAACCGGTTACGAGGTACAGTATTGTAGCTGCCACGCGATACACATGCGCGCTCCCGCGAAAGAAAAGCGCAAATAGAAAAGTTAAATGGCAGGGGGCCATCGTGCTTGGGAAAACCACAAACCCATCAATTACGGAGCGAACAATGCGATGTGTATTCGCGTATATGGATTATAAAAGGATCAAGCCGCTCGCGCGATCGATCGATTGATCGCGAGCGATAACATCATAGTTCAATATCCCACGAGTGCGCGATCGATCGATCGATCGGCGCGATGCACAAAGGAACTTGCCTCTATCGTCCCGCCGGCGACCGTTTAACCTTTGCATGCTTGATGGAAGCTTTCGCGAGATGGTGGTGGTGTGAGATACGAATCTTTCGTTTGTTTATGTTTTCGTTGCCTTTGTAATGATTTTTTATTTATTTATTTTTTTCTAATTTTAGGTTCTGTGCTCAATTAAATAATGTTATTAATGACTTGATTAGTTGGTTAGTAGATGTCAATTATTTATCGTAGTTAAATATAATATAATCCCTATTAACTCTCTTAACGTTAGAAATAAATTACAATTGCAAAGTTATAGCATGAACATTATCGATCATGAAGTTATAAATTTTAGTGAAATATAGATATAATATATCATTACATAATTATTTTTGATAACTACTTCCGCAGATTGTTATTACAGTTAAGACCAACAAAATAACAATAAAGTTTTGTTATAGCATAAGAGTACGTGTAATAAATAATAAATCGAATGGAAACATTTCCGGATCTGCTCCAATCTCCTAATCCGGAACACATAATTGTTATTACACTGAACATAAACATCATTTTATTGGGTAGAAATTGTGCTATCAATTTTTAACGGTCGTAATTTACACGAATTAGAGAGAAAAATACAGAATGCTTACTGAAATTACGGATAGTCAAATAAATTCCCTTCATTTAGAGAAAAATGTTTTTTTGATATACAGATAATTTTAGTTGTCGTTCTAAGAATAATACAACGTTACTTTTTACATAATTGTTTTGCGACAAATGAATCGTTTACAAATTAAATGATATTGCTTTTAGGAGTCTGATAACAACTTTTGACATCTTAATAAAAAAGAATATGAAAATAAAGCTACTTTTATGATACGAAACGCCAAGAGAAACTTATAACCGGTAGTTTATTTTGGCTCCTTCATTTCGAATCACAGTCACCGCTGGCGCATCAAGGCTTCGGGCACGCGTCTACACACGCGCCTCGAGCTCATATACACGCTCGCAATGAAAACCTCTCTCACTCTCCCTCAACGCGTAATGACGTCTCTTTCACCGCGAACTACCGATTCCGTGCACGCGCGGGGAGCGATCAATCTCGCGAAAATTACTCGCGCGCGTACAGTGCGCGCATAACGCAATAATAATTTGTCCTGTACGTGTACGAACGATATCGAAAAATCGGTCGCGTGGAGAGAGCTTCGGATAAGCCCAGCGCGGGTTTCATTAAAACCGTATGCGTTTTCTAAAATAAGAGGAACGAAGGTGAAATCACGAGGGAATTAGAAGGCCATAAATAATCGGCACGTGATTTTTTGCGATATCGATATAAGGAGAGATAGCGAACGGGTGCGCACGGCCAATCTCGAAGCGATAATTTTGTAATAATGGTGTGAGAAATTATTTGTTATTGCCGTGTTGGATGGAGCTAAACCGTGGTGTGCCGTTATAAGAAGAAACGCGACTAAATGATTATTCTATCGCATATAACAGTTGTTTGATCAAATAATTTGCAATCCGGTGGGATTCGAAGAAAGTTATATATTGCGGAATTAATCTTACAACTTTTTTTACAGGAGCAGTAGATTGCTGTTTTCTTTGACAATTATTTATTTATGGATGGAATAATTTGTGATTAACACGCAGGGAAAATTAAATTAGACAGACGCACTGAATTATTGTTGCAACATGAATTTTACGACTCATGATTCAGTCCATAGTTTTATAGATCCCATTATCAATTAAAGAAAGCTATTAATAATCGTTTCAATTCTATTAATACATAAAATAGTATTTTATATTTCGTTTTAAAATCTTTGATCTATAAGCGTTTATTGAGATATCAATTTCCAACTAAATGAGATAATTACAAAAAAGTCACTAAAACAATTACATTTCGAACTTTTAAAAAAGCTTTTAGCCATAAAAAGATTCTTTTCAAATACTCTATTATCTCGAAACTATTTCCAAACCCAATGAAACGATCGCCGTCATAAAAACGATCTCTCCGTGCGGGTGCGCGTGATATACCCTGGAACGACCGAAGCAATTAGCCTCACGGCGGACCGCACGTCCGCGACAAGCCTCTCCACCTTAACAACCCAATCCATCCGTCGTATCTCGCTATAATCCCCGGGACCAACTCATCTATGAAAAGGGCAGTCATTCTCTCTCACTCGCGTGCGCATTTCACAACTCGTATCGCCGCGCTCTATCTCTATCTCTCCGAACAATTTGAATACACGCGCTTATACGCTGTCACTGACCTGACATATTCGTAACAATGCCTAGGCGTGTCTGTACGGCCGCATGTGTTGCAACCGATCCCGTCTCAATGCGCGCTTCGTGGCTTATGATATTATGAGCGTATAGACCGGCTTTCGTCAAACGAAAGTCTTGTAGCGTGGGTGCACAGGTGTACGATGTGTGTATAACACGTGTGTCTGATATGTATGTATGGACGTGCATGAAGTGGAAAATAAAGCGAAAAAGGGAAGAAAAGGCGCGAGTCGCAGGCGTAATTAAACTGTCCGCCGGCAATTAAAATTCCATCACCGGGCTTGAGAACTCACCCGCGGTGTTTTCAGCTCGTGGCCGAGTTATAAGCGTTCCTTCATCGCGAGAGGGAGAGAGAGAGAGAGAGAGAACTCATGTGTATATGAGAGTAGTACTACTATACGGCCTCGAAAATGTCGATCTAAGACTCCGATCTAGCGCGGTGTAGAAGAGCCGAGTTGTGAGAATGATACTCGCGGATTAGCGGATTTTGTAACTACACGGTATATATGATTTTTAATAGCCATTGAAATGCCGTTTTTCATTAGCGCTTGTCTTGTAATGGCGCCTTAATCCTTACATGTTGAAAAGATAACGTGATAGTAGCGAAAATCAGGTAGCCTCTGATTAGAATGAACGAACGAAGTATTTAGAATTGGATTGCCTAATGCTTTCATTCGATTGGGATCGCCGTGTGCTTGCGTTTGTTTCTTTTCTGGAAAGGAATTCAGAGTATATAAGTCGAGACGCAATATGTGTAATAATGAAATCATGCTCCTGTAACTTTGCCGTAATGATAAGCTGGAGTAAATTAATTTAATGAGTTATCGGGTTATTGGTATACGTGTAATAAGAATAAATTTCAGAAGCAAAATTTTCTCCGTAATTGAGGGTGAATACGCGTATATGCGCTACTAAACTAAAAGTATAATTATTACATCTTGTCAAAAAAAAAAACCTGTCTGTTTCAGGATTCCGAAGCAGCAGCATCAGAAACAGGTGATGCCGGTGAATCGTATGACGACGGTGATGACTCGGACATGTACATGGAACCTGACGGTGCCGAAAGCGCCCATTCTGACGCCGTGCATGAAAGCCACGTGGAAGCCCCGGCTATCCATCAAGAGGACAGCCATCATCACGTCGACGAGCAACCTCCACCCCCGTCGCCTCACCACATGACCATCGTCGCGGTCAGGCCCGTGCAGACGTCCATCCAGGTGACCTCGAGCGAGTCCTCCGAATCAGTCAAGACGGACGACAAACCCGAGGCCGAGGAGAAGAGCCTGGAGACCGACAGTCAGAACTTCTTCCCCTCCTTCGCCGAGCTGTTCGGCAGCCACCGTCTCCCCTTCACCGAGCACCAGCACCAACAGCAGCGCTACCGTCCTAGCCGCTTCCTTGGCTACTTCCAGCGCGACCGTCCCTACGCCGTAGCCGCCTCCTCCAACAAGGAACCCGCGCTCCTCGGCTCTGGCAACTTCGGCGTCATCCCCGGCGGCACCTACTACCCCGAGGATAAGGAGAACGACGAGTACAGCATCGATGAGACCGCCTACAGTCCATTCTACCACGGCGCCGGTCGCGGACGCTCCAACTACTACAAGAACCCCAAGCCACAGCCTGTCCGAGGCGGCGACTTCTTCGCCAACTTCCGCGACTTCGCCGACATCACTGCCCCTCCTAAATCCAGCTTCTCCCACCTCTCCGTCGTCTACGCGGCCAAGAACGGTAGCAGTGCTGGACGTGCACCCGAACAACCCCGCAACATCATCGAGACCCTGAGGATGCTCGAGGAGGAGGAAGAGTCGGGCACTGCGGCAGTGACCACGACGACGACCGAGATGCCGCAGAAGAAGCTCAGCCAGGGCAAGCGGAAACTCATGAAGATGAAGAAGTACCACGAGGACAAGGCCAGGAAGTCGCGCATGACTGTCGAGCCGTTGCTCGCTCTCAGCTGAACGCTACGAGAGCAGAGATAAAGCGGCCACGGCAGAGAGCAGCGTAAAACTCGATACTCGTCTTTTCCGATTAATTGTAATCCTCTTTTTTACGGAAAGAAACGAAGGTGCGAGAAAGAGAGCGAGAGAGAGAGAGAGACGCGCGCGTATATAGTAGCTTTCTTTTAGGCTCGGGATGACATTCGATATCGTACATTAATGTCCTCTCGTATACGGATGATATATGATAATTCGATCAATCCGAACGAAAGTCTGAAGAAAACTATCGGACTCCTGCCGTCGTCTCGGAAATGTTGTATTATTATCGCGTGGGAGCGATCGATTCTATAGCTCCACGACGATTCGTCGACGACGACTAACCCCCTAATCTTATGTGTAACGTAACTTAATTAAAACACAACCTCATTGCTCATTCTTTCTCATTACTCAACAATTCTCATTTACTATTTTTTTTTTACCTTCGCGTTCACGGTGCGACGAGTGGAAGTGTTGGACGGTGCGCGTTTGAGGAATGGAACGACAAGCCCTACTCGAAGAGCTTTTTTCGACAATCATTCATTAACATTGCGTCAGACAATGTACGATAATATCGAGATTACCAGGAATTTTTTACGACAGACTTCGCAATCCGTTTGGCAAAAAATTATTGGAAAACTATAATATAAATTAATGCTCCAATCGTGAACGGTAGCATATATGCAAGACATTATCATTTACATATGTAGTTTTCAGACTCATACAATAAGAATAGTTTTTATTCTAATCGCTTAAATCCTAGTGAGACCGGTTTGCAGTAGCAAAAGTCCGCAGCCTTTTTTGAACAAAAACATCATCGGACATTCTAATTTATTCGGTGCCTTATCTAATCCCTACTTTATGTTACATAAAAATTTGACAGTATACTGCATGAATCAAAACTTCCAAACAAAGAACCAACACACACACACACACACACGCACACACTCGGCATAATCCGATCTACTCGAAATTGTATATTCTAGACAAATTTTTATAAACTACCCTTTGCAAAATCCACAAGATTTTAATAGAAATAAAATTATACGCGAAAAATCTGTAATACCGATCCATTTCTCGAACAGCTCTGACTTTGCACTTCTCTACCGGTAACGAAAAAAAAGATGAAAGCTCTTTCTCGAAACCTCGCACGAGAGATAATTATTCGGCTCTCGTGTCGCGCAGGCGCGTTTCCGTCTTTGCAGTTCCGCGCGCACGAGCAATTTTCCCTTCTCTCTCTACTTGCGTACGTCCAAGAGATAAGAGAGCGACAATCCCAACACCGGTGCTGTCCCGTTGATTCTTTTTTACCAGCGATCAATCGAGGGAAACGATTTTTTTGTATGGTTTTGTACTACTAAAAGAATAAGGAAATTGTGTGATATTTACATTGGATAATGAAGAAAAATTCGACTTCGATTTTAAAATGAAATTTTGTAAACGGTTGCAATAATCTAATGTAAATGTTACATTTGTATTTTGTAATTTTGAAACGCATCAACAATGTAATTTTGTTACTCTGTCGTGAAAATATTTGTAAAAGAACAAAAGTATGCTATGCTGCATTTTGAAAAGAAAAGTAGTATCAAGACTGAATTTTTATTAAATTTTCATAAGAAATGTTTTACCCCGATATTTCAGTTGTTGTGGTCATTCAAAATAACCATTAGCTCATAATTTTGTACTTCGTACCACCATCATCACCAGAACTAAAAACAACGAAAAAAAAACCAACGCACAGTCTTGCCCTGACGTGTACTGAATACTCACAAACGATATCACAAACATCACTGTCAACAAAAAAAAAAGAAATTAATTAATAAAAAACGCCATCAGCTCATGAAAAAAATAACGAATAATCAACGAAAAAAAACTGTCATAAGCGCATAAATCAACGATTATCATTAGAATTTAAGGAAAACGAGGCTCCATTCGACTCTCGCGTCATCATGAGCAGACAACGAGGAGAAAAGCTATCGATGAAAAAAAAGATAAATAAATAAATAAACGAGAGCACAGAAAGGAAGAAAAAATGACTAGCGATGGAAGTCCACAAGTCGCGCGCCGCGTCGCCCTTGGAATTCCATCGCTACGACTGCGACCTTCATGGCGGAGACAAGATCTCACGGCGAAGTGCGCACTAGAGCGCATGCACACGAGTGCAAAAACGCGTGTTAAAGATATAAATCGAGATCATGGGAAATCCTATAGTGTTTTACCTGCGAATCACCCTGACAGATGCTCGTCTATCCTGATAACACTTATTTATATGTTTGATCGTTAGGAGTTCGAAAATGAGTGCAAAAATGAACAGATGTTTTGTAAATCAGGTTGAAATTTATAGGTTCGTATAATCCCTTCGGACGTTAATCTGACGTTTAATCTAATGCTTAACCAAGATTACTTCATCGAGTAATGCTTACACGAGAAAAATAGATGTCATGGAATGTAAACTTTTATGGTTTCATTATAACGTTTCTAATTTTGTTTATATAATAAGTATAGTATGCATTCATGTAAAACTTGTTTTTTATTGGACAAAATATAAAAAGCTCATATTGGTACAAAAGACATCAGAAACATTCGAAAATTTGGACACAAAAAAAGCTCTAGTGGTTGACATCTTTCGAAACTTCGCCGAAGATCTTGTATGTATTGTTATCTCATTTGTTGTTGACTATTGTAGCAATATAGACGTAGACTTTATTCGTGGACCGAAAAAATAATGAAAAGGCATACAAAAAAAGGAGGAAATGATTATATATATAATATACTCGAAAACGTACTATATGTCGCCACCTGCAGTGACGGTGCCGAGATAAAATCGAATAAAAAACGTATTATATACATAGAAATATATATATACATATACTTCTTTTGTAAAACGATTCTTTTCTTCGAGTGATTTTTCATTTCTGAAATCCGAAAAAAATGAAATGTCCAGTATTAAAAGATAATGTTATTTTGTCAATATGGTTTTACTCTTAGATGGCTCAAAAGTCTTACTAAAAAACAATTTTCTAATTTATCTTTTGAATAACGGATGAAATTACTTAAAAGCTTCGCTAACCAATCTTAATTTTCACATAGAAAATTTTTTGCCATCTAAAGTACAGCACTCATCTACAGCACAACAGAACAATCCTCGACATGGAAACTAACCTCTTATGGGTATAATCTACTACTTGATGCACTTCTTCATCCCGCAGACTAATTTGCCAATGCCTTCGTGTACGTCGGCGTAGCTCGCCTTCGTGTCCAGCCAGGCGGGCGTGGTGAAGACGTCGTGCTCCTTGCAGTGCGTTATACTCTTGACGTCACGCAGCTCCACCGTCGCGCCCATCTGCTTCACCTTCTCGATCGCGTCCGCGTAAGCCCACTGATCCTTCGGGCCTGTTTATGTAGCGAGTGAGCGAGAAACGATAACGATGATGATTTTTTTATTAACGATGTAAGACTATATGTAATATATGTGCGAGCGATATGTAATGGCTTTGTACGGGATGAAAAGATGGAAAATCACGAGAACTACAACTGTATTACTTCTACTTTTAAATATGGTAATTTTTTTGTAAATAAAAGATTTATATAAATAAAGTTGATTGCGGTTTCTGATTTATTTAATCCTTCGTATCCTTATCCGTAATCAATCATCATGCATGTGCTGCAATGTATTATTATTTTATCGAAGCTTGTGGAAAACATTTATTACTTTACTTTCACGCGAAACGTTTATACTTTTTGTTTCTTAAACGATATTGTTTATGGGATCGTTGAGTACAATAAAATCATCACATTGTAACCTTCAGTAAAGTAAGGGTTAAATCAATTATATCTTACAATCTTTTCCCAATGTCACTTTCACTCCATTGAGAACCTTTGCGACTACAGCAGCGGCGACGCACATAGCACCGATAGGCTTCTGAGCGCAATTGAATTCCTTAATCACTCTTTCCAGATCCGGAAGAACGACGCAGTCGCAACCTTTCGCAGCGAAATCACTCCTGTCAAAAGATATAATATTTCACAAGTCACGTCATTTTCTAGTTCATAAAGTACAATTAAAATCAGTTTTCTTTTATTTCCTAGATTTTCTCTTGAAAAAATAAGAAAAATTTAACGAACATGCTGTTTAATGAATCAAGAGAAGCCCAAAAAATTAAATTATTAAATTAATATTACATTTTAATTTCAAAAAATTAATCTCTAAGATAAAATAAAAGAGTTAACATTATATATTACAATTTATAAATATTATTAAGAGCATCTACTTGTACAGTTTTCATTATCATTTAAATTTCAACAATAATTGCTCTATCGAATAATAAATTGAAGCGCTACTATTGAATGTCTTAATTTAACTTTTCCAGATCTTTTTTTGTTTTTTGTCCCATCCATTCCTCCTGTCCCCTATCCATTACTTACAGCGTCCTCGCAGCGCCCCAACCACCAGGTATCACCAGCCCATCATTATCGCACGCGGTGCACTCGCAGAGCGGGCGTATATCCGCGCGGGCAAGTCGCGCGCCCTCTATCAAGGCATTCTTCGGCGGCGTGCACTCATCCGGGTCCTGGGTGAAATGGTTCACCGGCCCGCAGAGATTGATATCCGGCGCGTAGAATTTCGGCACGATGCCCTTGGAGCTGAGGTGAATTGCCACGGAGACAGCTTCCGAGATCTCCGTGCCGTCCAGAACGCCGCATCCGCATAATACCTGTTTAAATTCGACTTTGTAGTTATATAGATGGGATGCTTAGTTATGAAAGAAAGGATTTTTGTTCGTTTGATTATTTAAATAAGCAAGTTATCGTACTATTGTTTCAATAGCAACGTAATTTGATTGTATGAAAATAGCTGTAGTAAGCAATAAAATGCAATTCTCAATGGCACCCTATATTATACACACCCACCACCAATATTTATATCGATCGTTCCACGATATTAAAATTCTTTTCTCAGCTCATTACTACAAATCCGAATCTTTCCCAATCACTTATTCAGTCACCTCTTTCCACACGAATTCCCGATATCACTACAAACAGCTTTATTATCTCCGCCGGGGCCCGTTAATTTTCTTTTCACCTCCGCGTATACAATCTTTTATATTCATACCTATACCCACACCTAAAACAAACAAAGAAAACGCAAGCCCAGCGGATAACCGGCACGGCGCAATACGCGGTTTTAACGATCCGCGCGCAGAGGGGTGAGGTGAAACGAGGCGATAAAATTGCACGAATTTCGCGGGAATAGAAATCAGGCCCGCCGCGCGGTAGTAATAATCGATTGCAATGTTATAAGCGCGCCGGTGGGGGGGAAAAAATCGACGCGTACGGAAGGCGCGGGCGATAACAACCGAGCGCACGCCCGCCCGGGCAATAATAAACGCGGTTTCTAGGATTTCGCAATGGGCGCGGGTAGGTACTTATAGATACGCGAGAGCTGCGGCTGCTGCGGAGAGCGAGCGTTGCGGGCTGTCCCTCGAGGTTATATTGGGCGCGAGAAGCGTTGTTGGGATATAAATGTGTCAGATGCGAAATTATATGGGAGAGGGTTTTAATGTTGATCAGGATGGAAGTGTAAATTAAATATGATTTTATCGTATATTATAATTAATTGTTGATAGAGTGGCTTAAGTCATAGCTTAAAAGTAGAGCAGAAGAAGAAGATATAGAACGGTGTGCGTAAGATGAACGTGTTTTGTAAATATAACCAATAAAAAAGATATGCTATCAACATAACATATTATTATTAACATAACATATACGAAGAAAATGGAAAAATTACACACAAGTTTTGTAATAAAATGAAATGAATTAAAACTACTTTGATAACATACCACTGCTACTTTACTTGGGCCACATCCTTTTCTTCTCTTATTGCAAATTTGGCTTGTGTGAAAAAGGTTAGTTGTTGATGCGATACCAATTTTCGATACATTTTTTAATAAATTCGCAGTTGCAAGAGAAGCCAACATTTTGAATTACAGGCGTACAATTAGAATTATAAAATTTACTTTACAGGAGTCACTTAAAAATTTTTTAAAATAGTATGCCGTACATTGAAAATTTGTAAGTCGTAAATGATCTGAAGGTGGCTGAAATGTGAAATATCGAAACAAATATATCAGCTGTCAGATTGAACACTTTTTTTTAAACTATCGTACCTATTCTGCATTCTGTTCCGTACTATACTTTCTGAGCGAAAAAAGTTGTTCAAAATTTTATTATTTACCCAGTCATTATGATAAATGAAAACCGCAGAAAAGTGATCAGAAAAAATCGTAAATCGATAAGACTTTAGATAAAAATATTTTTCAATTTCTGACAAAAAAATGTTTATAAAAGTATTATAAGAATATTAATTTTTTACAATTTGAATAATTTAATAAAGAATAATTTTGTTTTTTAACCTCTTTGTCATCTTTTTACAATAAATGTAAAAAAAAAAATGAATTATTTGTATGTATTTTATTTGAACACGAAAATCATTGAATTTTTTCCATCGATTTACCAAAAGTACATCAAAACACTTACAGAGGGCGTAAGTGACAAACCACGAAACTTCTGATACCTCTAGCGGTTTTTACACCAATATCCGTTTTCATTCAACTACCGATAAAGTAGAAACTTGCCCACTCACTTACCATCCACGAACAACTCGGTATACTTACCATCGCTCAACCAAAACCTCCGCTTCCATGGAAAAGATGTCAGCACCTACCGAAACCTTCACCGCCATCGCCACGCGACACACCTCTCGATCTATCAGCTCGTATAAGAAACCCTCTTTCTCGAGCGCGGGGCTTAAATAAACATCGGGGCGTAGCGAGAGAGCGGGTTCGACGTTACTTTATGGCACGCATAAACCTTTATTGTGCTCTAGGAGCAATTTTTGCTCAGACTATGAATATCAAATGCATAATTCGCGCGCGACGGAGAGAGATTTAACGGCGCAAGGAGCCCCGCGGATTTATGCATAACGCCGCGGAATAAATTTTCGCGCAAGACGAGCGCGGGGCTGGTAAGGGAGCTGCGAGTTCGTGTAAATGTTTACGAGGAGAAAATCATTTTAGATAAGTGCAAGGGGAGGAGGGTAATAGTGATTTGCTGGATCGTGCCGGCTGCAGGTGACAGTTAAGGGAGTGAATTGCTTGAGGATTTTGACGTGATTCGCGTGGTATAATACAGACTTTATGACGTTAAATAAATTAGTTTAAGATGTGATTTGCTTTTGATTTTGATGCTTTTCATTGATGTGTGTAAGTATGATTGCCATAATATTATAGTTTTCATAAAATAATAGTTTTTACGCATATCTTAATTGAAATTTATCAATAAAGAAGTTCTTAAATCTTTAAAGAGATATTGAAGCCAATTATAAACATTAATATCAAAATTGATGGTATTTAAATTTATTTTCAGTTACCAGAACAATTCGTCAGCTGAGAGGTGAAAGGGGACGATTCGGCTAAGCGTCAAGAAACGAGACAACTGGCCGAAAGCTAAGGAACCAGACAACTCGGTCGGGACCTAAGAATCCAGACAATTCACGGGCTACTTTTTTCACTAGCTTTTTAGTTGAGAACCGCTGTTCCTTATATGAGTAAAAATTATTTTTGTAGTATTGAAAATCGCTATAGGGAGTACGAATCTTTGATTTTTTAGCACTTATCAACTAAAAAGCGAATTAAAAAAGGAGCTCGTGAATTGTCTGGTTTCTTAG
>JAPYZO010000975.1:0-43608 GCA_030522905.1 Torymus flavipes | reverse complement strand
TTAGAAACACTGGGCTTCATTTTTAGGTACCAGAAATCGACTCTCCAATGCTCGTGAAAATCCATTTCCCGGAGGCCATGGACTCTCCTTGTAAGTATATAATTTTGATGAATTTTCGACCAAATAATTTCTCACTCTATTATAGTATAAAGTATTGACTAAACTCCGAACAACAAAAATAAAAAGAACCATCGCACTCATCGATTTACGTAATTTCGTCGAGAGAAATGCGAAAAAGAAAAATCAAGGAATTCCTCACTGCGCGTCGACAGAGAGTTGACCGCATCTCGTTTGTGTAGCGATCATGAAGCGTCGATGTGAGCGCGCAAGCTCGCGCCGCCCGCGGGGCGTTCGAATATAGTAACGGACCGCGCGCGCGGCCGCGAGCAGCATTTCGGCGAGGCCCTGACGGCGTGGCTCGAGCCAGTGCTCTGAACGCGGGTCGTGGCAGTGCCGCCGCAGCAGTGCGGCCCATCAGGTTTGCCCGCCAGCGTCGCGAGAATTTAGCGAGACGAGTCCGCTCTCGGACGCGCGGCCGAGTGCAGCTTTACAAAATATCTAGTCAGGACGGATAGGAAAAAGTCGCGGGACGACATGTCCGGGGACGTGCAGCCGAGGAAGCGCAAGGACAAGAGGCGCAGGAGAGGTGAGCGAGGACAATATGCGTGAAGGCGCGCGCGCAACCGGGAGAAGCTTCGACGGGGAATCTCGCCTTGCGCTTTTCCCATCTAGCGGGCTCGCCGAGAGGGAACTCGTCTTCGTATTTTTAGACCTCTCTCTTTCTCCGTCTCTCTCTTGCGCTCTTACCGAGCGCTGCTTCTTCGAGTCGCTTTGTGTTTTTCCTTATTTTTGTCGCCCTCCAACTAAAATGCCTGATCTTTTCGCGCTTTGACACTTGACCGATCTTCTTCAATCTTGTTTTTTTCTATTGTAATTTTATCATTTTCAAGGAATGCCTATTCCCATTTGCTTCACTATTTTATTATTTTTTTCGATTCTTTCAAAGCATACTTTGGACATTTTTGCCGATATTAAAATTTTATAATTCTACGTGAATAATTTGAGAATATCGCGATCAGTTAATCTTTTGTTTTATTCATTATTTTATAAAACTCTTAATTACAGTAGATTTTCATACAACTTTTTCATCAGATATTTTTGCATGATTTGTTTAACTTTAATTAACTAAATTTAATTTAAACAGTACGTATAGGCGATATTAAAAATATTTTATAATGAAAGATTTAGTGAGAAAAAGTGCAGTGCAAAAAATTTTAATGTTTTTAATTTCTGGCAATGTTTTATTTGAAATTTCAAAAGTATTTGGATACAACTTATTTTCAATTAAACAATAATTATATAATTGCGTAAAATGTGTAAAAATAATTTTATTGATATCACAATTATAGAATTTAAATTCACGCAATCAAAATAATATTTCCATGAAAAGCTCAAAATCCCGGTTGTCGAGAGTTAGATCGCGTAGTTCAAGTGTATCTATTTTTATGAAAATGTTGCATAATAAATTCCCAAGAATAGACGACTTCTCTCAATTCTAATTTCCCATTTTCCAGTGTCGCAAAAAGGTGTAAAAAAGGCATTTTTTATTGGCTTTGTTCTTGGTCGCTTTTATTTTCGATACAAAAATAAAAGCGTCAAATGCTCGCTTGCCGCGCGGTTTTTCCGTCTTGGAAAATATATATACATATATCACTTTGTTAAGGTTCCGCCAAAGCATCTTTTTGCGTTTACAAAAATAGACTAAACTTGTTGCTGGCGAAATTTGCGCTTCAAACCATGTCTTTTTTTAAAAATCCCACGCGTAAAACACGACCACGCAGTTAACTATTTAAAATTAATGATATTAATTATTGGTATCCTTAAAATAAATAAATATGATTTCGTATAGTATTTATTTGACTACTAATTCTGATTCACAGAAATAGGTGTTAATAATGCGCATTAAAATAATTCGTTGGACTAAAATATTAATAAGTTTTGGTTATGCAAAACGAGTAAATAAAATGTGTTATAAAAATAAGCTTCATATGAAGCTTAATTGATAGAGAAGTATAATTTACTCTTCCACATTTACCCAAGCAAAATGAAGATATAAAAGCAATGAAAACAAATTCATGGTGTATTTTTATTGTAAATATTTTGCTATTCTTTCATTAGATGACAATTCTATGTATAGTTATTTTACAAACTATAATACTTATACATAAACAAAAAAAAGTTGTTGGTGTAGGTATAGATAGTCAAATAAAACCATTCAAATCATTAGAACAACAGCTTGAACGTAGATGTGTGGCGATCGCGTCGATTCGTATATAGATAGATCTGTGTAAGTTATTGAGGCTGGGAAAAAAAACTGAATTGCAGATGACGAGGACGGCAGCCCGGCGGCGACGCTGACGCGGAGCTCGTCGACGGAGCACTCGGAGAGCGTGACGATACACGTGTACAAGGAGGCTGGCACAGGTGGCCACTGGTGCGCGCGTATCATCTTCTTCGCCTTGCTGGCCGGCCTTCTCAGCGTCGTCGGCCTCATCATCCTCGAGCATCGGGGCACCACCGACGGTACTTATATATACTTATGCATTATTCTACACGCCTTTATTTTCGTCACGCTTATATATATATTATATATATTGAGGCATAATGGAGGCTTTTTCAGGGCCACCTCTGTATGCCGAATAGATCGGCTCTTCGTTTTTATCAAATCGTCGCTTTTTTCTCATACTTGCAACTATAACATTGTTGTAAGAGTTATTACGCGACACTTTTTTTTCTTTAAAATTTGGTTGGTTTCACTAGCAGCGACGTTAAAAATTATTATTTTTATTTTAATTTAATTTTGTTTTTTTTTTAATTTAACGGGAATTCTTTACAATTTAATATAAAAATATAGACTCAATCAGGCTATAAAGATGGCGTAATGAACATGATATGATACAATGATACTATAAGAGAGGCAATAATTTAATTTAATGAAATTTAAGTATATGTGATTTCGTAAACTGTTTAAACGCATAAATTGATTGGTATTCGGATAAATTAATATGTAATAGATTTTATTTTTTACCTGGACAGCATCACCATTAACATCATATACATATAATTAATAGTAGCGGTCGTTAGAATCATCTATATCTAAATTATATTATGTATAATATAATGTATAATATAACGTATCATATTTTATTATATGTACATATATTTTATTCAATTTAGCGAGAATATTATATGCTTAAAATTGTTCTCATTGATCCCAGTCGATACACCAGTAGCATCGTCGCAATGGGCTAACATCTTCGAAGGCTGGGTAGACGAGAACGCGCCGCAGCATGAGGACGAAGAAGCGAAGCACGCCGTCGAAGAATCACACGAGCAGGAGGAAGAGGACGGGCAACGGGGACGATGGCGACGAAGCTTCTCACGAAGAAGCCGAGGTAGAAGGAGACGAGGAGGAAGAGGATGAGGGTCACGGAGACGAGGAGGAAGAAGCCGCCGATGGAGACGAGGAAGAAGAAGCCGACGACGGAGATGGCCTGGAGGGCGTCTCCGCCGATGATGATGACGACGACGAAGAGTGCTCCAAGATAGACGACGAGGCCGAGGAAGAGGCGGAGCGACAGCTCGATAGGACCATCTCCGAGGAAGATACGGACGAAGGGTTGGGTGGCGACGATACGACCGAGGAGGGCGACGAGGATGACGGACAAGACGGACAAGACGACGGGGATGACGATGGTGAAGACTCGAGGGATGGTGGTGATGACGACGATAATGAAGTCGACGACCGGGACGACGACGGCGATAACGATTCCGCCGAGCAGCGGCGAGTTGACTACGCGTCCACCGAAAAAGGTGCATGATACACTTCACATACACGCGCAATCCGTTGACGATAAAGCGCAACAGACCCGAGCTGCCTGCTGTTCTTTTTGGGCACAGGATCGCTCTATCAAGTGTTGTCGTTGCTCTTGCTGCTGCTGCTGACGTTGTTGTTGTTGTTGTTGTTATTGTTACTACCATTAC
The DNA here is from genome assembly GCA_030522905.1 of Torymus flavipes. Lineage (NCBI taxonomy): Eukaryota > Metazoa > Arthropoda > Insecta > Hymenoptera > Torymidae > Torymus > Torymus flavipes. The sequence continues at coordinate 39,564 of JAPYZO010000975.1, read as the reverse complement.
TCCGGAAGAACAGTATTTTTATTACACATACAGATTTTACCGTCTTTTGTATATTCTTTGCCATTTAATGCATGTATTTTGTATATAAAACGATATGAAAACCAATAAGCTGTCTTCTTTTACAGCCCACGAAAGTGCGCACGTTTATCTTTACACGATCTTACGCATGCAATGTCACGAATAAGTTTTTAGAATGCTCTTTAGAGGATGATTATTGTATAACTTATATGTATTGTTGACTTATTAAAGAAAAATACAAAATACAAGTATTGTAAATGTTTGTACTGTTCTTTCTCTGAAACGCCCTTTTTAATTCATCATCAATCATATATGTAAATATAAATATATTTATTCATTCATTGATTTTTTATCACTATTCTAGAAAAAGTAAATAATTTCAGTTTTTTTTTAACTCTTTTCATTTACGATTACTATTTTACCCAAAACTAGTAATACTGTGTGTTTTATTTTTCATATTTCTTTGTTGTTATCTACATTCCTAACAATGATATCTGTGGACTAAAATTTTTTAATTATAGCAAATTTTAATGGCATCTAGCTTTTCGCTATGTTAGTATTCGCAATGAGAGCAGCAGAGATGCACTAACGAAATGTTAAAGATTGTGTTTATAATAAAATAAAATAGATTATTTTACATTTATTATTTCCCGCTTAATATAATAGGCGAAATTTTGATAAGCAGTTTCCGATATATCCCATATTATTACTTTCGACCATTCATACAATAAAATTAGTAAAAAATAAACACAATTGAATCTCAAGAGGTAAGAAATATTTATCGATAAAATTTCTTAATGACCTATTATATGATAATTCTTTCTTTCATAATCCTTTTTGAATTTTTCGAAAGATTTTTCACTCGCGTAAAAACAGATTTTTTGGTGCTCTTTTTGTAAAATATTATTTAAAAGAAAAACATTTAAAATACTTATTGCCTTTTAAAATTATTAACGTAGGAAAAGACTACAACATTGACAATGACGAGGACGAGGGTTACAGCGAGGAAAATTTTTATGCTGACTTAGATGATTTAGACGCTTTGGAAGAAGTCGAAGATACGGATGATGAAGCTGATAACGAGGATGAAACAGAAACAACATACGATGCAGATTTAGACTACAGTATAGAAGGGGTAAAACCAATAGAAGATGAAAGTGATGGAGACGATGATGCTGAAGAATTTATTTCTATTCCTGGAGTTAACGAAATTGACGATAATAGCGGCGAACCTTTAGAAGAAGTATGAAATATTTGATTAAGTTGCAGCCCTTTATATTTGGAAATTGACAAATACTTAAAAATAAATTATTTTCTTGGGAACAGGTGGATGGCGATGAACCAGAAGAAGTAGTCAATGAAGAAATCGGCGAAGAAGAAGAAGAAAAATCAGACCCAGAACCAGAAGAAGAACCTACCAGTGGTAAGTTTTCAATAATACTATAATGATTGTCAAAGTATAACAATTTTTACACATATCAATCACATTGGTTTCACTTTGTAAACATAAACTTTAAAAAACTGTCGATCTTTCTTAACTTTTCAAACTCATATAAAGTAAAAATTACTAACAAACATTTGTATAACAATGTAGGACATTTACATATGAAATAAATTAAAATGTGATGACGTTTCTAGTGTCAATGAAGTTTGGAGTTGGGATCGCGTTGATCGTCACGGCTCATTTCGTTCTTATTAGGAGATGGAGACATGGTAAACAAAATGTTATGCATTTCTCTCTTGCGCACCTTATTTTCTACGATTTACATACAATTCATCATTTCTGTATCTGTGTTACAATCATTATTTTCCCTCTTTATCATATTTCATAGTATATATCACATAAGTAAAATTTTATAAGGGATTTGTAGAGGTTGAAAGAGTATAATATCGCGTAGTAGCAGATTTGTTTAGAAATAATTTAAGTTCCTTTTCAGTATCTTATATAGTAAATGAAAGACGTATTCTGGGAATATAGCACATTAAACTTAGTCCGAATTTGTTTTAAATCTAAAGAAATGAATTATTCAATAATAAATAGGTTTCAAGATTTTAAATTTATTAAAAATAAATTTTTTTCGATTATTTCTTTAAGAGTTTTAATTTTGCAATTAAAGTCGTTTTTTGTATGGTATATAGGGCGCTAGAGTAAAAATTGTTAACAAATTGTATGCCATACGTAAAGTTATAAGTTAAATAATTAGAAATAATCGATTCCCATCAAAAGATTATTATAGGTAAGTATTATTGAAAGATTCTTGTATCAAGATGTAGGAACGTCTTTTATAGTACATTACGATACATGTGACCTAAGTAGGACTTTTTTGCACGGCGTGAAGTAATCAGGCCGTGCAGAGTGCTCCTTAGGTCACAAGTATCGTATTAGTACATTACATCACACGAGACGAAAATCTACTTTCCCGCACTTGTGTCGTAATGTACTATTATAGCACTGCCTACCTAAACCCGCTGGCACGCCTATCTGTGCCCTAAGTAGTCCTTTTTTGCACCGTGAGGTTATAGCGCACGAGCGTAGCGAGTGTGATAAACACGGTGCAAAAAAGTACTACTTAGGTCACAGATAGGCGTGACCTAAGTGCGAGCTTAGGTCACACAGTACTATAAATATAATTTTCTTTTTCTCTTATAATTTAGAATTATCTTCACATCAGAGTTGCAGATTTTGGACTTCCTCGAGCCGGAAGTCCAGAAGTACTTTTTCTTTCGGACGCGATAGTAAGTAAGTTCAGAAGTGCAAAGAATTTTTGGACTTGCAAGCTATTGAGTCCGAAATGCCACGCACTTATAGACTTGTTCGCTATCGAGTCCGAAGATACTTTGCATTTCCGGACTTGCATGCTCTCGAAATACTTTTCACTTCTGGACTTGATGATGGTTATCGAGTTTGAAAGTACTTTTCTTTTTTTTTTATTTCGCTCAATACAAATTAAGATTCTTTTTGGACATGCATAATAGACGTTCCGTTAGTAAATCAGTATTCGCGATTGATGTTAATCCGAATTTTAATAATACAAGAACGTATAATTACATTTAATTAAAGTATTTATTACTTTTATTGCTTTTTTATTAAGCAACTTTGTCGAAGAAATATTTTTTATCAATGACATAATATACAGAGATATAATAAGACTGAAAAAATAAATGAACTTCCGGACTCGATCGCAAGTTAGTGGAAGTGTAAAGCATTGTACGACTCGATAGCATACCTATACGAGTCCAGAAGTGTATGACACTTCCGGACTCATCGCGGAATTAAGTAGACAATTGACTTTGCAACCCTGCTTCCCATTAATATCGTATTACTAAACTATTCTTCCTATCTTTTTATTCACCCTGACTATTTTTATATTTCACTTTCCATCGATTTTCTCAGTTAAATTTAGGACTTGCACAAACTTAAGTTTTTTACGTGATCAAAACTCATATTTATTCAAGGTGATGCAGACGCTTTGGAAATTCTTACCGATGCTAATGAGTTACCAGAAATAATAAGGCGCAATACCCTCATTCCACCGGCACGCATAACAGAAGTAATACCAAAAGATGATAAAAATCACCCAGAGCTGTTAAATAAAGAGCAAGAGCAAAACTACGAAGACTTACGTTCTACCTATAAAAGCGTTGGAGTTAAAGAAAAAAAAAGGACTGGTATTGAAGAAATTTTCGCTAAAAAAACAGCTGATCTGGAGATGATGCTTCGAGGGAATTCAAAAGGTATAACACCTAAATATATATTAAAAATAACGATTTTTCCAAAATTCTAATAAATTATCATTCGATAAAATAATAATTTCCTTATGTGACAAAGTAATATTTCAAACGGCAGATTTTTTCATTAATAGGAGTATTTTCGATGTAATAATTATAAAAAATCAATTATTTTTCTCTTTTTAATTTATTATAGATGATTCAAAACGTAAAAAACCTGTCGAGGACGATGAGGAAGACGAAGAATTAGCGGATGATGCTGAGTATTCAGAGGGTGATTATGAAGATGAAGAGGAAGTCGAATATGATGAAGATGCGGAAGAATATGACGAGGAAGAGGAGGAAGAGGAGGAAGAAGAAGAGGAAATTGACGAAGTTGACGATACTGAATTAGTGGAAAAATTGGATAAAAAATATGGAAAGTTACCCACTCCAGAACATAGCGAAGGAGAGGAGGAAGAAGAAATAGATCCAGAAGAAGAGGAAGATGAGGAAGAAGAGGAGGAAGAAGAATACGATGGAGAAGATGAAGATATACCTGGATGGAAACGTAAATAATATAAGAAGTCTATTGTATAATTTAAATGCTCCAACAATAATTTTGTTCATTTAAAGTTAATTAACATCATTTATTTAAGTACGAAAGATCGACAGCTATCCGCAAACCGTAATGTTCGACCATCATTTGCATAACCTTATACAAAATACACACAATAAAATAAAAAAATTCTCAAATCTTTCAAATTTAATAATTATAATAATAATAAATGTATATATATATTTTTTTTTCAACAGATGTCAAATCACCGGCTCAACCAGAAAAAAATCAAGAACGGGCATTAAAGAAACCACCAATATCATCAAAGACCAAAACTGGAGGTCAGCAAATGCACAACGAATACTTTAGCGCATCATATGATGAGCTAAGCGTAACCGAAGAATCTGATCATGACTCATTCTAGTAGGTAATAATTTTATAAAATATAAAAAAATACATATTCAAAATTTTGTTGATTAATTTGAAACTAAAAGTCTTTCAACTTGTTGAGTTTTTTCATTCATAAAGTTTAGTTCCATCATAAAAAAGTAAACTTTAAATCAAGGAGCTCTCCGAAGAAGCCTAAAGGAGCGACCCGTGCTACATATACATTGAAATGGGTTTTAATTCTTTAAAAAATTGTCTCAAACTCTTGTTTGTTTACTTTTTTACGTTAACATATAATTTTATTTTCTAGTTCTTCATACTAAAAAGTGGAAAACTGTTCGATACATTTGTATTATAGTTCTCAATTTTATATAGTAGTATAGTTAACTTCACGGAAAATTTTAGGAAAATAATTAGTTCAATTCCATTGAAAAATGAGTATGAAAAAATCTTAAATATCAACTAATCCTTTTCATTATATAACTAAAACGATTATCCAGTGAGATTTGTAATATACATTTGGCAAAAAACGAAGGTATATTTATATATTTTCTCATTTTTATTTCAATAACCGTAAAATATGTATAATTTTAGTGAAAATTTGGGTATAACTTACATCAGAATACTAAATTTTATATATATTCGATTAGATGAATGATAAATTTATTAATTTTATGAAATTTAGTGAATGAAAATAATTGTTTTATAAAGCAGTAACCGATAGCAATAATTTATTTTAGAATGAATTTAGTAACTAGTAAGTGATCTAATAATTTGTTACTACTGTGTTCATGTTGAGCTAATTAATTATTAGAATTTTTATATATTAAATTAATTTCAAGTGTGATATATTTTCTTATAAAAAATTATATTTAATAAAAAACTAATTTTTACTCTTATCAACAAAGTTTATTCAATTTTTTACATAACCTAACCTGAGTCTTACATTATTTTGACACGCGATTGAAAATAATTCATTAATACCTATTACGATGGTAAATCACTAAAAGCGTAAACAAGTTGATGAATAGAAATCGAAAATTTATGTACATTTGCGTGGTAAATGTAAGTCAGTTCTAACAGTAGTTTTAGTGTGGTATAAAACACTTAACAAAGTCAGACGATAAGGTACTGCAATAAAATTGATCATGTAAACGTCAATTTATAATAAATTGATAATGCATTTTCATGATCACCTTTTCGTACCATAAAATCAAAGTCTCATTGTAAAATTAGACAATGTTAATTAATTAGAGGGTCAATGATACAAATGGACGCAATACAACAATCGCGGAAGTGCTTCAAATGACTTAGTAGACGTTGATAAAAATTAGTCTTCACAAAGTCGCGATACCTGTCGTACGGCATAAAGTACATTTACAAGGAAAGTGGATCGAGCTGCCTTAGTACTTGTGCTTGTGTCGGTGTTTCCGCGGCGTTGGTGACATTGGACTGGCAGCTCTGTGTTTTGATGATCTGGAAGCAGGTGTAGGCGATGTTGAGGGTGAGCGCCCTCTTCTCTTCCTGTCATTGACAGGCGATCTGCGAGACGAGGATCGCGCCGGGAAGGCAGGCGAAGGCGAACGCCGAATTCGAGGTGGGGAAGGCGTATACGGCGTTCTCTTTTTGTGCTCGCGGGGCGAGCGCGATCGTCGCTTGCTCCGAGGAGATCTGCTACGAGACCTGAGAAGAATAATAAATAGCATTTTTGCAACATCTGTTTATGGAAATGATACTTTTTGACATAATTTAGCGCAAACGTGCTAGACTACATTTAGACATCATTTTAATATTTTTACCTGTATTTAGTACTAGCTTTTGATGGAGGACTTTGTGAATTTCGCCTCCTATCTCTATGATAAGATCGAGTATCTGGAGATTCTGAAGATGGGCTTCGTTTCTTGTCTCTCCGTCTATCTTCGTCTCTATCTTCACTTTTATTTTCTTTCATATCTCTTTCACTCTATAAATGTATTAAAAATATATAATATTAATAATCGGTTTCATCGTTTTATTTATGTAATCAATTCAAATTATGTGAAATAGTTTCAAAACTTACTTTCTTAATAAGTTTTTTACGATAGTGTTCAACTTGACTTTGTATTGTCATTCCTGCTTTTAACGAACGTCTCCCACTTTCTAATTCATCTTGGTATTGCATTGCTTTAACTTCGATTTCACGTAACCTATTTCGCCTTTCTTCGTTATAATCTCTACTAAAATTATTTGATGCTTAATATTATGGACACATAAATTAGGTAATTTAAAAAGCAAGCAAAAATTTGATGTCAATTACCTAGAGTCCATGCTGGTATCTTGTGAATTTGAATCATCATTTTGCTCAAGTTCTTCCCACTTGCTGGTAGTCATTGCTTGAGCTTCAACCTGATCAGGATCTACTGTTTCCCATCTGGATGGTACAAAACCAGCAGGCATAGTTATTTTTTTATCGTCTTTGCCTTTTGAGCCCATACTATCATCATCTTCCATTGGAACTCCATCAATATCGTCATCCACTACAATGAAACGAGTGCATTTACTCAAGTTAATAAAGAGAAATGTAACTTTATTATTATAATTTATAATTCTGTGTATTATGTCTTACTTGGAATACCGTCAATGTCATCGTAATTGGAAGTTGCTTGCGGCGTCAGTCCAAGCTTCATAGCTCCTTTTAGTAAAGCCGCTCCATCGAGAGGAACACCGTCCAAATCTTCTACTGCATCGTTATCAACATCTGACAATGGAGCACCGTCTAAATCTTCTTCATTATCCCGATCGATATCGTCAGATTGCTAGATAAATAATAAAATGAATATGTTAATTTTCCAATACCTTTACATGTCTTCATATCGTGAGAAGTAGTAGAAAATAATAATAGATTGTTTACCTGAGTTAAACCGAGGAAAGTATTTTGAAGTCTAAGCAAAAATTCTCGAGGATAAACGGCCCACTCTTCCCAAGCTCGAAATACTCTCATTACTCGTACTTTAAAACCTTCTGCTTTCAATCTACTATCAAATTGTTTATATGCTTGGTGAATCTCATTAAAAACCTCCAATAACCTGGCTTCAAATCTACATTCAATAAAATTAATGTCAGTTAATACGGAATCGTTTGAAGTAACGTTTTATTATAAATTATTAGTAACTTACGCTTTCCGATAAATAGTAGCATTTGTAACTTTAACACCACAGTTGTGCAAAATATCAGATATTAAGTAAAGCCTTGCAATTTTTTTGTTTACTGGAGTTTGTAAAAGAGATAAAGATTCAGCTATACAATCACAGATTTCTTCAGCTGCTTCAGCATGTTCAATACAAAATACCATAACTTCTGCAACTTTAAGTCTTTCTGGAGACATATTCCTTAATAAATCCTCTAAACGATCTCTTTGGCTAAATAAAAAAGACATTTTAGCTCTACATTAATTAGAGTAAAAGAAACTTTACAGAAGCGGAATTATTAAATTAATAGACCTGTTAGAAAGGCTTCCTCGTCGTGGTTCCTGTTTTTCTTCAACTTCAATTAATTCCTCAGGCATTCCTTGAGTCCAAGGATTCATTGGTGGTGGACGCCATATACTACCTGCCTGAAACATTCTGAAGTCTTCCAAACGCCATTCTTTTTGTGCATCTCCTTGCAGTATTGAGTATAATTTCCAACGATAGTAAGTATGTGCTGGAGAATAATTTTCAAATAAAAACCTGGAATTGCAATAATAAAAATAAAAAATTCAAAATTATGATTATTGAATAAAAAAGAAATGATAGAATAAAAGAATTTTACCTAAACATTGGATTATTTATTTCTCGATTCATGATCATAGCTTCAAACATTGGTCCTTCTCGAACAACAAATTCTACCATTCTATGTATCAACATGACTAAGTTCCTATAACGCACAAATTTACGTAAGAATTTTTTGCTTCCTTCAATAAGGTACAGAAAAAAAATAGGGAATAGGAATATAGATTCAAAGGAGAATGATCAACTGGATGGACTAATGAATGGCAAGATATACTTACAAAGTATTGCACTAACAATCTAAAATTAAAAAGATACCTTTCTGTTGGAATAACCACTTTGACAACAGCATTCTGCAAAACCTGTGAGGACCCAGTTCATAGTGTGCAAGAGTGATAGATTGAAGGTGAATCCAGCCAAAATGCCCAAAAACGCCACCGAGAAAGACGCCGATAAGTCAACACAACACAATTTTTAAACTTCCATTAAAGTTACCATTTGAACAAGTTTGTTTATTTTTCGTTTTAAAAAACAAATTTTAGTATCAAAACACAAGAAGTATCAAAAACTTCTCATTTCTAAACGTTTTTGTTGTTCTAAACTTTTCCCCCAATTTTTTCACCTTGGTTTTTTCTTCCTTAATAAATACAGTGTCCGGATTTTGTGTTCGTAAAATAACACACTAGTGTCACCCCAACAAAATTATACGAAAAATATAGAAACACTGTCTTTATCAAGTCTTTAAAGTTCAGTCTTTATTTGTAATAATAACTATTATCTGATCAAGTTAAAATATATCTCGTACAGCAATGTATTCTCGACATCAAGTAACCTGTTGTTCGTCACCTCGATATACTTGCGCGAAAGACACCGCATATGCAGCTCGGCATCAGCCGATCGAAAATGTGTATTTGCTAACGAAAAGAATAAGTTTACCTTTTCGAAGTTTTCCTTCTCCTGGGGGTCCGCGTTCTGGAGGTTGCGGATACGTGGTATCTGAGATTACGTTTCAAAAACATGGTTATGCGATTCATATTTTAAAATTATTATATATTTTTCATGAGAAATAAATTATTCATTGATTTAAATATTATTCTAAAAATATTTTCGTTAGTACCTACTAAACTAAATTTTGTTTTTCTATGATAAAAAAGTTAAATGAAAATGAAATGAATGAGATGCTAAAGATAACATGCATTTCTGAATTTCAATTTAAATACGGAAAAGTGTTAAATTATAAAATTAAATGTAAAATAAATAATATTTATAGGTTGAATTGTATAACAATAAAAACCAAATTATTAAAATATGATCTAATAGTTTATTAGATGTTCTATTATCATTGCTCCTTATATGATTCGATAGATGTACCTTATTCTTGTCACGTCGATTAGGTTGTGCATTAAAAGGCAATCCAGATGGTGGTGGTGGTTGTGTGAGCTCCAGTAAAGAAGGTGGAATGTATATTGGATATGGCGGTATAGGAACACTTTTACCCCATCCAAGTTTCATTTCATACTGCATTACATCTCGACCTAATTACACATGAGATTCACATTACATAAAATCTATCAGTGTATAAAATTTTTTCAGTAATAATATTTTTATTTTCAATATACCATTGAGATTCTTCAAAGCTCTTTCACCATCTCTTCTACTCATGAATGCAACAAATCCACAATTTCTTTGTCTTGCTTTTTCTTCATCACTTCTAGGCCACATAATTTTTATACTAGCCAATGGTCCAAATTTACCAAAAACTTCCATTAGTTGTTGTTCAGTTATCTGATGAAATGGAAATAAAAAATAATTTTTTGATTAATTTGAAATAACATTAATCGACTTGCTTTAAGATGGTTATAAAAATATTACCTTAGGGTTCAAATTTCCTAAATATAGATTTGTAGTATTTGGATCTCCATTATCAAATGACCCATCTGAAATAACAGGACCTAAATGATTATTATATTAAGATGTCATTAAAAAGTGGCTTTTTAAATCACCAAAACTAAAGGGATAAAAGTTTAACACTAACAGGAATTAATAAAGGGATAAAAGTTTTAACAATTAAAGGAATAATTTAAGTCTTTTGAATCACTTTATTAATGCAGTATAGTGTCAACCTATTTGATAGAGATATACAACATGAATTTATATGTACATACTCTTTAATTATCTTATCTCTATATATTTTATTTAAGCATCTTATAACATGTGGGTGTATCTTTTCTAAGTACAGGGAGTAATTTTTTTATATCTCTGTCTACCATATACTGTATACCATGTATTAAATAGATCAACAATTGATAATATCTAAACTCTGCTTAATATTAATCTAAATTTTAAATAATTTTATAATTTATTTTTGAGAAATGCAAGTTTTAAGACAATGATAACAGTTATATTAACAAATTTGAAAAGTAAGAGTGGTCATGGTTACGAGATTGAACAAAATTGCAGAAAAATTGAAGACTAACCTTCTACTGATTTTAATGCTTGTATCATTGGATCTTCATTTTGAGATGTTACGACAGGTTTCACTCCTCCTTTATATTTATGACGCTCTTCTCTTTCTTCCTGAATCATCTTTAATTCTTCTTTAAATAATTCAAGGTTACTCTTTTTCTTTTCACCTTCTTTCTTCTTTTTACCAAGCCTATCCAGCTTACGGTCATTGGAACTAAGAAGTCTTGCATATTCCTGAGCTTGTTCTTGCGAGGAGCGATTATCTGCAAGATCTGAGATTTTTGGCTGAGGTTTGTAGAGTTTTCCCTTTTCCCTTGTATCTTCCTCTAAAATATGAAATTAATTGATAATAAAAATAAGAAATGTAGACAAACCAGTTGTAAATAATAAAATCTGTAAAATACTCACGTCTTTTGCCTGCATCGTAAGTACCAGCTTTAACCCAAACTTTATTTGAATTTTTGTTGGAACTTTCTTGAAACGTAGCAACGAATTCTTCAAAGGCTTGAGCTGCAGCTTGCTCTTGCTCCTTTTTACGCTGTTCTTCAACTTCCTTTTTGCTCATCGGCCTCTTCCCCATAGTACCAATGGAGAATGCCTTGAGCTTTTGCTCGGCGATTTGCTAGACCAGACAAATTTTTAGGTTAAGTTCAGCTAACAGCGTGACACTTGTCCAACAATTAAATTATAAACATTCAAAACCATACCTTCATTAATCCCTTATCAGCCATTTTTCTTTGTCAATTGATTATAGTAAAATTATCACCTATAACCCTCAATTAATCATTAAAATTTTGTGCATACTGGAGCATCGGTGTGAAAGAAAATGGAACGGCGCGAACGCATTTGTGTGGACAACAATCGATATTTCCAACTTACGCGAGGAAACGTATCTTTCACGAATACGTTATTATTCGAATTCACTGACCGACGAGCATCAGCGTAAAACAGTGCTAAAATCGCCAATTTTAGTGGCTTGTATGCGAGAAGACATGTTCGCAGTTTAACTATACAGTCGGGTCGGGCTGTGTCCTCACTCCTCACCTCACTCCTCAGTCCGGTCTGTGCTCGGTAGTCGGTGGCGTACAGCGGCGGCGATAGCGTTGCGGCGTCTTTCTCTGTTTCAGCGCAGCCATCATTGTATGGAGTTGTATGTTATACCTATGTACCTATGTATTGCATACTTACATGAGTGGTGAATACATATATGTCACATATAGTACACATGCGCATTCATACCTGCAAAGTACTTTTATATAACATATATATGTATATATACGAGACCGATGTAAAAGAGCGCGAATTTAGATATCAAATACTTATATAAGAATAAATAAGATTGAAAATGATTTTAAAATATTAGTTAAAGGACATTATAGTATCGAAACTAATTAAAATCAAATAACTGTACTCTGATTTGTAATAATGGATGTAATTTTTTTTTAAATTAGTAACAATCGAGTATGCAATGCACATATAAACTATAGTTTATTAAAACTAATTTTCAATGAAAATCGTAATATTTATTTAAATAATGAAATTATGTCTATGCAACAACCCCGAGGAAATGGAAAATGTATATATAAATTATGAAAAAAAATGTATATGAAAGCATATAAATAAATGTATTAGAGCTAAATGTGGAAATGTAATGATAATATAGTTTAGTGAGAAGTTTAGAAAAAAATGTTTTACATTTAGGTATATACATTTATATACACGTATTACGGCCTAATTTCCTCAATGCGCGTTCAATGTTATATGTCACATGTCCTTTTTTACACGAATAGTATATATTATTACGCATCTCATAATACGGAAATAAATTATGCACACAATTGTTAATATCTATAAATATAATTTTTATTTGCAGTTATTTGCACTTTATAAATGCATGATTTATGGGACGCTTATAACATACAATAATAGTTTATATTAAGAATTATTTGCTGTTAGAAACAGTTCTTTGCAGGTATTTGCCTTTATTTGATTTTTTGTTATACATCAAATGAAGGTCATGACAAAAACTGCTAATAACAGTTATTTATTATTTATAATTAATTATTAATATTGTTGTATAATTTATAACTTTATTTCGACTATATCAATAATTTTATAATAATATAGTTGATAATTAACTACCGACAGTCACTAACAATAATTATGAGCAGGTATTTGTATTCTTTTAAAAATGATACTTTCTAGAGAGTATTAATAAATTTAAATAATTAATAGTAACTACTAATAACAATAAATAACAATTAAAATTGATTATTTACATCAGGTAACACTTGATAACAGTTATTAACAGTTATTTGCTTTTTTATATTCTAAAACCATTTCTCACATGGAACCATCAGAAAAGGCAAATAAATGCAAATAAGTACTTATAACTATTAATAGGAATTATAGGAATTCACAACCTTTCTATTAACTGTTATAAGCATCCCAAATCGTCCTCTTATTATTTGTTATTAGCATTTATTTGCTTTTATTGACAGTTTTACGCAAAAGTTATTTCCGCCTGAGTAGGGAGTAAAATTAGCCAGCCCAAGTTTTTTCCTCTCTATAGGTGCTAAGGTGCATAATATACTAATTCGCCATACCCTGGCCGAAAGTGCCACTTTCACTTCCGGCTCAGAAACGCAACTGTGGTATTTCAGTCAGTGTATTACGAAATAGTACATAGTGTACCTACAGGACGTAAAGTGAGCCTTTTTAGACCGAGTGTGAAGTAAGGAGTTTGCAGTACGGGTCGAAGGTGAGCTACTTAACACGAACCGAAGGCGAGAACGTTTTGCGAACCGAATACGAGTACTTACTGCAAACTCCACACTCGGTCTAAAAAGGCCCACACTAGTCCTAGGTGCACACCATATTTTTTGTGACACATGTATTGATTTTCGGAGTTTTTGAGCCTAAAAAGCGAGCTTAACTACTTGTTTTTATATAAAGATACATTGAAAAATTAAATGATATTATTAAATTATATATAAAACGTTGTTTTATAATTTGTATATTTTAGAAATTAATTATTCATTTAAAATTGTTATATGTAATTCTTAATTAGTTTTGTAACTTGATACCTACTAAGATAAAATAAAGAAAAAATTCCATTTTCTTTTCTAAATTATTTGAATTTTTATCTTTTAATAAAAAAAGCATTTATATGCAGGATCACGTTTAATTTTTGCGATTTTACGAAGTTTTATAGCAACCGGCGCAAAAGTACCTTCTGAAAGATACATTTGCGCCCGCCGGGCAAACAAGTATTTTTTTCCCGTCCGTAAAACGGTCTTTAGGACCTCTTTTTAGGCTGAAAAACGGCGAAAATCGTGCATGTGTTACAAAAAATAGTTTTCTAACAATGCACGATTTTCGTCGTCTTTTAGACCTAAAAAGAGGTCCTAAAGTCACTTTTTTTTAACCAAGTGTATAAAAAAAATGCTATTTTTGGCCAGCGGGCAAATATACTTATTTGCCCGCTCCTCCGAAATTCCATATAATCGAAATTAGTGTATTACGCACCTAGGGAGGAAAAAACTTGGACAGTCTACAGCTCGTGTAAATTGACACCCGAGCCGAAGATGAGCGTGGCAAACACGAGATGTGGGCTGGCCGATTTTACTCCCGCGGAGCGTATACTATTTTTCCTCACATCGAGGTCGAAAATGGCATATATCCGTTTCGGAGCCGGAATGAGGTACTTTCGGCTCGGTGTGTGAAAAAAAATTTTCCCGTCGGTAAAACGGTCCTTAGGACCTCTTTTTAGGCGGAAAATGGCGAAAATCGTGCATGTGTTACAAAATAGTATATTGTTACTAAGGGCGCAAAGTGGGCCTTTTTAGACCGAGTGTCGGGTTTGCAGTACGAGTCGTAGGCGAGCAAGCACGAGCCGAAGGAGAGTGCGTTTTGCGAGCCGTAGACGAGTACTGCAACCACACGAGGTCAAAAAGCTCACTTAACCCTTGGTGTACACGATATTTATTGTGACACAGGTTTAGATTTTCGTGTTTTTCTACCTGTAACGTGATACTTCCTATATACATTACATTTGTAGTACGTTTATTGTGGGAATAATTTGTGTTATTATTATAAAAAAGAATCCGGAAATTCATAAAACCATCAGATCAGTACTAATTATTGGGTTAGTGTGTGTATGTGTGTGCGAGCGCGCGTGTGTGTATCTACACTAAGCATTGGTGTAGTTTGAAAAAAATGTTTGGAAACCCAGATAAAAATATCTATAGCTAATAAATCCGCGTGCATTTAGCATATAATAGTATGGAAATCCAGCTGGTTGAAAGTGGATTACAGGTAAGTAGATTTCAGCTGATCTCCTGGTTTGATTTCCACTCGGATCCATATTATAGTCTCTAAGTTATTTTTATGTGGATTTATTAAGTAGATTTAATTCGGAGCAATAGTTAAATTTGAGCAAATTTTTACGTGAATCCCATGTGTGCTTGGTGAGAACAAACATTTTTGAAGTCGGCATGAGAAACATATTTTCTTACGTATTTCTCATGCTATGGATGAGATATCAGAACTCGCAGTAATTGATTATCAATTTTAATGAAAATAGGATAAACAATCACCTATGTTATTACTTGAAAATAGTCTACTTTAGGATTTTTTTTTTCATCGACATTTTCGATTTACGATAATTGTTAATAAAATGAATGTTGGTACATGGCAAAATTCAAAAGAAATGAAATTCGTCTATTTTGATTTAGCTTAATGACGATTTTCGCAGCAGGTATAAATACTTCTAGATTCGTGATTAAAAAAGAGCCTGCATTGTTGCATTAAATTCAGTCTCTCTATTTTGAATCTATATACCTAACTCTTACGTTAGAACCCTATAGTAGAAATTTTTGTGAATAACTGTAAATATAACTAAAAATAACTCCAAAAAACTGCAAAAAACTGCAAAAGACTGAAAATGCAAAAAACTACAAAAAACTGAAAGTAACTAAAAATAACTGATAATAACCGTTAGTTACAAGGAGAAAAATTAATTTGTAAACTTTACTCTTTTTATAAGAAAATTTATTATTTTTATAGTAGTGCTGGAACACACTCAAAATGTGGAATTTTTACTGTTTCAAATAGTAATTTTTATGATTTTTGTAGCAAATTTTAAAAATAACAAATAGTAAAACTTGCTCCAAAAATAATAAAAATTATTATTTAAAAATTAAAATTTGCTATGAAAATCTTTTATAGGTGTGACCTAAGTCCGCACTTAGGTCACGCCTATCTGTGACTTAAGTATACCATTATTGCACGGCGTTTATCGCACTGCTTAAGGCACGAATAGGCGTGACAGCGGACTTAGGTAAACGTGCTATAAAATAGTATACGATACTTATCACTGAATTATCGCCCTCGCTACGCTCGGGCGCTAACTTCCTGCCGTGCAATAATGAGCCACTTAAGTCACACGTATCGTAATGTACTAAAAAAGTACTATTTAAACCAGTAAAAATCCCACATTATGAACGTGTCCCAGCATTACTATAAAAATAATAAATTTTCTTATAAAAAGAGTAAAGTTTACAAATTAAGTTTTCTCCGTCTATGTCTCAAACCAAACAATTATTTTCAGTTATTTACAGTGATCACCATTATTTTCACTTATTTACAGTTATTTTCAGTTATTTACAGTTATTCACAAAAACGATTTCCACTAGGGAAATACGAGCTTATAAAGTGAAGCGGCCTCCGAAGTCAGTGTTGTTCCAAATATTATACATATTCATTTTTTCTGCTTTATACTGATTTATCAAAGTAGACTTTTCTTTAACAAAAGTCATGAGAATTGCGATAAGATCTTAATTTGCACATCGATGATATCGCAAACATATACATATAGATTAGATTATTTACTACTTCTCTATTCCCGTATTGCGCATTTCCTGCTTTTTGAAATGAATATAGATTACTCATACTTTTCTATTTTCTCAAGAATCTTTTTTTAATGTATTTCATATACATGTATACTTAACGTTATCCGCTGTCTTTCAGAATAACATTCGACCTTTTGAATTTAGAGTTATTATAATGCTCTGTATAAGCGCTCACACTATACGAATTTGCTAAGCAGTTTTTTGCGATTTATATAAATATTTATTAAGTTTCCTATTGAATAATTCATATCTACAAGAATTCTAAAAAATATACTATTTTGCGGAATGTAACGTCGTATAAATTCTGTAAAGAAAAAAATTTTTTTTTCCAGTGTCACATAATTTAATATAATTTGTAATATTTAGAATATTTCCAATAGTTTTAGGAAAAATGATGGGTGCTCCCAACATAAACAAATGTTTATCAAGATAACTGTATTATACTTGTATACTATTTTGATTTTTATAAATAATAGAATGTATTGAGTTTCTAAGAAGTACTCTCTAAATGTAAAATAGTGGAAAAGTCGCTATTTCATAGTGAAAATTGCTCCATTTTCTCTTATTGCTGAAATAGTATACCTATATCTATTTATGCACTCCGAAATAGGAATTTTTCCACTATTTTACGTTTGGAGACTAGAATGCTACGTATAATTTATTTCTATACAAAAAACGTCAAATAAACAATAAGCGTATATTCTGCAATGAAGCAGGAAATGAGTCCAATTTTTATGAAAATCAAGTTAAGGCCATTTTTCACTATTTTGTGGTTCATACACCATTTTTTAAAGTTTTTCTGCTAAACAATTCGCTACTCCGTAGTTACATGAATGTAATTGAAAAAGGAAAAATACTAGCAATTGCATTTAAGCTTTATCATTTAAATCGCTATATCCCGAAAACTTTTCCAAGTGACTTGTTTCCTTATTCCTTCTTGGTACTACAGATATAGTTTCAGAAGTAATTGTTTACCGTAAATATTTTAATCGTTTATAAATAAGACCATAAGTAGCACGGCTCGTCGCCAAAGCGTGCTTTATAGCCACTCGTCGAAACGCGGTCTGACATTGTTCTAGAAATGTTTTTAATTAGCCGAAGGGGCTGCAAAGATATATAGGTAATCTAGATAGGGTGATTGGTTCGTTCGCGTGGCTCCCAAATGCTCTGGTAGTATACATTTGTGCGAATGTGCATAATAGGCCGTCGTGCGAATCGCGAATGTGGGCTTTGCGCCCTCTGCCGTAACTTTTCGTATCAAATTTAAATCCACGCGTATACCACACAGTGCGCACCGCACCCACACCACGCTTGGCGAGATTGCTCCCGCCTCCTGCTGATTAAAGTCCTTTCGCTCTCGTATTATTATTACTTATCTTGACACTTACATATGTAGTGCCTATATAGTGCAGAAACGAACTGCGCACATGAGTTAGGAGCGAAAAACAAACGCAAATCAAAATTGTACATGCAATTATAGCTATATAGATATTTAATATTTAAGGGAATCTCGCCTCGGCCCTCGCGAGCTCGGGAAAAGTGAGACAGGCGTCAGGCTCCAAAGTCCAAACTCTGAAGGGCGAAAGGGAAGCTTAACACATCATGCAAGCGCGGTGTTCACACACACACACACACACACATACACACGCACACGCTCGCACGCACACGCCACACACACACACGCGAGATACAGAGTAACAGAGGGGAGCTGCATAACAGAGCCGAAACTTCTTCGCCCTTCTCCCCGCTCTTTCCGCACATACGCAGCTGAGAGAGCTGGCTGATGATGTGCATGCGTGCTCGGCTCGACTCGGCTGGCGGCACGATTACAAGCCGAGCTCGCTCGCTCGCACAGCGGGAGTGAGTGCGGGTACGGGAGACGAGAAAGACACTTACGTTATACACACAACAGTACAATAACAAGCGTGCATACACATGTATACATACGGCACGGAAACGGACTAAGTAACAGAGTTGTGCTTCTCTTGCTTGTCGGATGGTTATACGATTACACGGCGGTGACTCGACGTCGACGACTTATCGCGAGAGAGCGCCTATCGTCTAAGATGTTGGGGGATGTTTTGCGGGCGAAGCAGAGCCCGTCCGCTGCGACGTCGGCGCGTAGTGATGACTCGCCAATGCCGCTGTCGCCAATTATTATCACCGCTGCCTTGCAGTCAAGGAAAACTTGCGAACACGCCATCCTAACCGTCGTCGCTGACAACACGGCCTAAGACTAAGACTCTGTTGGAGACTTATTTACAGGAAAGAAAAGCATATAACCCTATCCATCCTATATAGTACGAGTACGTGATTGTTTTCTTCAAAACAATAGCCCATAGGTTCAGTTCCCCTATACAAAAAGGAGATAGGAGCATCACCGACGTCGCTGTCTCTTGCTCTCGTGTTTTCGAGCGCGCTCTCGCGTCAGTGTCTTGGCGAGCGATTTCGTCGAATTTTCTCCCTCTCTGCGCGCGTGCGGTGTGTGTGAGTGTGTTGCTTTGCTCGCGCTCTTTCTCTCTTTTCCTCTCAGCACAGCAGTCCGCAAGAGCACGAGAGAGCACACGCACTGGAGGCAGAGAGGTATCGCGCGTAAGTAATATACATATACGCGCGAACGCGAGAGATAGAGACGGTTTTACGCACGACTGCAGCAGCACACAGCTAGCTAGCCCAGCAAGAGAGAAACGGCGCGGGAACGAGAGGGAAGAAGGAAATTGAGCCAGCGCTAGTGTGTGCGCGAGTGTGTGCGTGTGTGTGTGTACATTCGCGACGGCGAAATATCACGCACCGAGAAGGGAGCGAGGAGAAAAAATCCGTCGTCGCCGTCTTCGTCGTCGTCGTCGCGTGCGCGCGCGCGCTCCGCTTTTACGGAGCCAAGAAGGAGAGGGAAGAGGAGCGAGAAAGAAGAGAGAGAGAGAGAGAGAGGCAGGAGAGAAGAGGAGTGGAGAGAGGAGCTGAGGTCTGAGAGCGAGAGCCTGAAAAGAGCGAAGTGCGTGCAACGCGCGTAGGTACGTTTCGTCGGCCAAATTTTTTTCGCCAAGAGTTCGCTGTGCCGAGGGCCCAAGGCTATTCTCGGTCGTCAACGTCCCGTCCGCTCTTCTCTTCTACTTACTTTGCCTAGCTCCCGTCGACGAGGGGCAACGACGCGTTGTCCTCGTGCGCAGCAGCGCGATCACAGCGCGCCCGAGAGCTGCTGCTGAATCCGCCGAAAAAATAAACATTGACTCGGACCAAGGTCTTTGAAAAGGTTAGAACGGTTTTTTGCCCTTTTACTTATGTTTATTTCTTTTTTTTTAAACATCTGCATGGTCATAACATGTGCTCATGTTTTTATTTTTCTTTATTTACATTAATATAAGCGAATATTGAGAAATGGCTCTCTTTCTGCTCCAAAATAAAAGAACATACTCTTTTAATATTATTACTATTTATTTATTTTTCCAATTTTAGAGCTGTGAGTAGGATTTCAAGTTAAGAAGAAGGAATGGGTGCAAAGACCAGCACTATCACACAGAATGCCGGTGGCAATGGTCAATCATCCACAGGAGCAAATGACACAACGATGCAGGGTTTCTCCACACTGCGCTCGCTGCCTGGCGGTGTGGGTATGCTCCAACACCAACACCAGGCAGCTAATCAGTCACAGTCCTCCAGAGTATCAGGGGACAGCAGACAAAGAGCAAGATCTCTGAGTTCGGTGCCTGATATATCAGCAGAACAAGCTGCTCTTGCATCGGCAGTAGGTGTTGGTCAGGTGCTAGGACTACCTCAGCTAGACGCAGATGACTTAGACGAAGAAAGCAGTAGAGTTTATGCCGCACACAGCTTGCCTTCACACATTTGGTCTCTAAATGGTAAGTGTAGAGCTCAGGATATATATTACTAATATCATTTCGTAACAAACGATACTTGTGAGAGCACAAAAAGTCAATTAAGTATGATTGCAAATGCTCCTATTGACACTGCTTACTTAAATTATTTTTAATTTACAAAAAAGTATATTAAAGCCACGTGAAATCTGTGCATATACGTATTTCCTTTGTGTTCCGTTTTTTTTCCTTGATTTTCTGCTCTCGCAAGTGTCCGAAACTAGGTATCAACAGTCGTTAAATCGTGTCGCAACAGAAATTACGACCGAGCAATTTACGTGCGCGTTCGTTAAAAAAAAAATGCATCGATTGGAATTTTTTTGGAGCCCCTCCGGCCTGTATTATGATCGAGGAGTGACGGTACGACTTTCGTGGGTGAACCTAACCTACACCGAACACATCGTCATCATCATCGTCTTCGTCGTGCTTAGCCGAGGTTGAGGTTATGTTCGGGAAATTCCGAAGAGAGCGCGATGCCGCTAAAAGTAGTTACAATAGCAGTGCTAATAATTTCGCACAGGAGCTAGACTTTAGAGTCGTCGCACGCAAGGCGCGATGTAGGTGGAGTTAGACGAGACGAACGCGAATGCGAATGTCGCGCAAACGCGGACGCGAGCGCGGGTGCGGGGAGGGGGGGGGGGGGGTGGCGTTTGTTTTGGCGCGCGTTGCCGGGGTAGTTGGCCTGGTAACCGGTGTGCGACACCGCGTGCAATCGATGACCGATCTCCGCCGACTTGTCGAAGCTCCGGAACGCAAATACCTCTCGTCGGCTTTTCGCGTAGTACCTGCTACAACTTAGCCCGCGGATTACCTAGTTTTCGGAGATCGCATTCATTGCGAATGACGATGTCTAGGTCGGTGTTTTTTCCGTAGTCAACGTGATGGGTAGTGTTTTCGTCGTCAGCCGATTTTACTATGGGAGTGATCGTGAGCTCGTGCTTGCATGACTCCGAAACCGAGGTTGTACCAGCGCATGCGGTTAGACGAGTTTTTTATGGTATATCTATTTTGCGCCACAATTTTGCGGCATTGTGTCATCAGTTCTGCTGTAGCTCATGTTGTTGTGTTTTTTGTCTGTTTAAGGTTTAAAGTGCCCAGTATGTTCCAAGTTTATTTTACCAGATGACATAGAATGTCACCTTGTTATGTGTTTAACCAAACCACGTCTTAGTTATAATGGTAAGTTTTATTTCGGTATTCTTTGGCATTAAATTATCATCTCAATCTTTATCTCGATGGTATCGAACATAAACTAATGACTACATTGATAATGAACTTGCATTACAAACTTTTTTAGACTATTATTTGAAATTGCTTGAAACATTAATTGCATCCTATAGTAATTATCATAAACATAACATAATTGATTCTTGGAATTGAAAGTATTTTATATTTATAAAAAACCATTGATATTGCGAATTATAACAAGCTAAGTGATTATATCTTTCAATTTTCAACAAGGGGTATGAAGATCTAGTAAAACAAGTGTTTTTATAAAGAAAGTATTTTATAGTTTTAAAAGTAAATTTATTTATTTATTTTAAATAAATTGATATATATTATTATATCTTTTCTAAGCACGTATAATTTTATTTTATTACATATAAGAAGAATGAACTATTATTAAAGAATCGAAATTCTATTGATGATCATCTAAATTTGATGGTTATTGTTATTACGAATTAAAACGCTTCGTTATAAAGTTGCTATAGTAGTTCGTTATAGATGCATCAGCACTATATACTGCTAAGTAGTCAATATTATTTTTTTATTATTAATCGTGTAGTCCCTTTTCTTCATACATACTTACCCCGTTCATTTATGTTTGATGGCTAAAAAATCTTTGTTGTGTATGCGTACACACGCGCGTGTGTGTCTAGTTGTGTGCATGCGTGCGAGTTACTATGCGTGTACGCGTCGGTGTATAGTTTCATTGGCTGCGCCATATCGCGAAATGAATTACGTTTACCAGTCTGAAATCTGCTATTTAGCTACTGCATTAATGAAGAATTTTACAATTTATAAAATAAAAGTCATGATGAAAATTAAATGCTTCAAGAAAGATTCCCTGCTCAAGAGATTCACATTTATACTATTTACATAGTACAACTATTAGTCTATGTATTTCTTATAACTGACTATTGCTTGACTTATAAGAGAAAAAATTGCTACAAATATAGTAACAAATCCAAAACAGGAGTGTAATTAATTATATTAATTTTAATAATACCAGTTTATACTTAAATAGTAATTCATACCACAAAACATTTTTTCTTTTTTGTAAGAAATAGTAAAATTACTTATTTTATCAAAATATGAAAAATCGAAAAAATAAATTGACGATGGGAAATGCGGAAAAAGAAAAAAATAATAAGTACGTGAAATTGAAGGGGAATATCGTGATAGAGCGATTTTTAAGGATGTTTTCGATAAAATCCGAATACATCAATTTTGATTCTATCGCCGTAAACATAAAAATTTCAAAAGGGTGTCACCGAATTACACAAAGCAATTTTCGACTGGTCAAATTTTTCTTTTACAAAAATTTAAAATTTCATTCGAACTTTACAAATAATATAAGTATATTGAACTAAATACTTCACGATTATATCTATTTCAATTTTATATAAATGAAGTATCTTAAGAATAGCAAGTTAACTGATTTATGATTAACACAAATATTTATTTTTGTACCTACACGGAGAAAATATTTTTTTAACTTTACTTTTTTTTTACAAGAAAATTTACTATTTTCCATAGTAGCTTTGGGACATAGGTATTCTTCGTATGAAATTTTTACTTTTTAAATAGTAATTTTTATTGGACATAAGGATTCTAACGGCCGCCCCTTTAATATATTGTTAAGGTGACGCTAAAGGCCTTGTTGCCCAGTGGTCATGGAAAGACGGGAAAGCGGGAATAAAGGATACAAAATTTGTTGATCTTTTTTCCGCTTTCCCGTCTTTCCACGACCACTGATCGGCAAGGCCATTAGCTTCACCAATATAGTAATTTTTATAATTTTCGTAGTAAATTCTAATTTTCAAATATTTTTTGTGATTTTCGTAGGAAATTAATTTTTGCAAATAGTTATTTTTATGACTGCTGAAACGAAATATTACAATAACAGTCAAATTTGCTATATCAAAATCATAAAAATTACTATTTAAAAAGTATAAAAATCCCACGCAACCAGCGTGTCTAAGCGCTACTGTGGTAAAGTTTCCTAAAAAAAAAAAAACTAAAGTTTACAAAAAACTTGAAACAAATGTTTATACTGATTAATTAACATTTAATTAGAACTTAAGGATGTTCAATGGTGTCATACTGCAGGGCGGGGCTAGGAACGTCCGCTCTCACCTCGCGGGAGCTCCCTGCTCACCGCACACCTTCCCGCGCAGCCTATACGAACTCGGCGTCTAGTTTACGTTTTCACCCTATTCTTTCCTAAATGCCAGATGAGCGACCAAGCCCCTCTGCGTTTTTATTTTATCTAAGTAATGATATATTCAAATTTCAAAGACTTCTGTTAACTTTGTTGTGACCATTGAACGTTCTTAACTACGTTTTTGTATTTTCATCGACATACATAATTCGTGTTAAGTTTATTATCGAGTGATATTTTTTGTATTTGAAGTAATCAGAAAAAAGTTATCACAAAAGTTACTATTACGATAGATAGTGGATTACTTTCCCTTGCTACTAAATGTATACGAAATATTATTAGTTGATGATTAAAGCCACTTCATTTTTATATCTATATAAATATTTATCACTGACTACAAATTTTAAAACCTACAATTTAAATTCTTTTAAGGCTATTTTCCTAAAAATTAATTAATTAATAATCGCATTGACACCAAACTTAACAAATAGTTCGTTTTAAAGTTGTTATGGCTACACAATCGGTGTAAAATTCAGTTTTTACTTAAAATATTAATAATTTGTTGTATGGGCTTCTTTTTTCTTTTTTATTTGAAAACTGTGTATGGCGACATAAGACCAATAGTTTTAGTCTCCCAAAATCAGAGAACGGTTAAAAACTTAAGTTTTTCGACTTTTAAAAATGATATGTCTTAATAGATTTTTAATTTCATTCAATGAAGTTGCAGATCTTCAAATTTTATTCGACTCTTGATTTTTCCAGAGAAGAATTCTTCATGGAGTTACAAACTCTAAAATAAAAAATTATCTTTATACATTTTAAATAATAGACATTTTTAAGTGTACATTCAACTTAAAAAGTGAGTTCCTTTTTCATAAAACTTAAGTTTAATAAAAATGTGAGAAATATTTTTTATTTTCGAGTTAGTAACTCCGTGAAGAATTCTTCTCTGGACAATTATATAAGACCAAAAAATAAAGAATCGAATCAAACTTAAAGATTTGCAACTTCATTGAATGAAATTAAAAAAAAAGAACTTTTAAAAAGTTTTTTACCGATTTCTTATTTTGGGGGATTAAACTATTGGTCTTATGTCCCAATACATAGTTTTCACATTAAAAAGAAAAAACAAGCTTATATAACAAATTATTAATATTTTAAGTAAAAACAAACTTTCGGCAGGGACTATACAGCCATAACAACCTTAAGATACTGATATGAATATGAATCATGCGAATGATATTATTAATAGTTTTAAGATATTCGCAAAAGAAAATGCTCATGATTGACCATTTAAAATAATTATATACATAAAGAACTTATAAAAGCTCAAACACGAATATATAAAAATTTATTACTTGGGCCAAAAAAGAAAATATTTAAAAAGTAATTATTTTTAATTTTTACTATTAAATTTCGGTTGCAATATCGATTTTTCATTTATTTACTTAAATTTCAGTATAAATTTTGATAACGACCCGCAGTTTGCCATCGAAAATTTTTTTATTACTTTTAGACATACGGATACAACAATCAAAATTATGAAAGGTTCCGTCTAGAAAGTAATTTTTTTGCGATCTGGAGTAGAGTTTCAAAAGCTATGTACCTAGTCTTATGTTTTACATTAAAATCTAATATATTTAAGGAAATTAGGATTAATATTGCTATATAATGACTAGTTTTTTTCTGTCTCATGGATTTTCGGATTTCAACTGTTTGTGCGTATGTTTATGTGTGCGTGCGTGCACATGCGTATATAGCATTTAATACAGACTGTGAACCCTGAACCGTCAGGTTCAGGTCCGCGTTGATGAAATAAGTTGTAATACTTACTCATAAAACGTTGACACTTGAGCCTCAAAGATACATAGTTTAAATCCGAAAAATTTTAAACATATCATTAAACATTACCGTAGACTCGTTAAAATCAAATTGGGCATAGATTATTTGTTTTTATTACATTAATTGTAAGATTACATAAGTTGTTTTAAAATGTAATAGTACAATTAATAAATAAATAATAAGGAAGCATGATCACGTTTGACGTCGTTTTTTCCTCATTAATGTATGTAATGATGTGTACATTTCAATGTGTATATGATGTATGTCTCGTAATTTAAGTAATTACCAGCAGAGGAGAAATGCGTTAATAACTCTATATGTTCCTAATTAGTTTTTTATTGTTATAATAAAATTATTATTTTTTAGTATACACAGTCATCAGGTTATTGCTATTCAAAACAACATTGAATGTAGGTTTTCTGTTCGAATAGGAATTAATTATTATGACAAGCAAAATTACAAGATAATGCTAACAAAAGCTAAATATTAAAATAATCGATATACCTAGTTATTCTGTAGTAGCAAAAGTTATTCACTGGAGAGAATCCACACGATCACCGTACCCCGTACCCGTACCCTGTCGGATCTTCTTGTAGGGTTCACCATATCTTGACTACATATATTGCTCATCGGCGAGTTCGATGGTAAACGAGAGAAGTGGATCACTATAGAATTCGCCGATGAGCATATAGTAATCAAGATCGTGAACCCTACAAGAAGATCTAACGGGATACGGGTAAGGGGTAGTATTTTTTCAAATTACACATTAATATCTGTATAAAAAAAATTAATTATTCAAAATAATTGAATATTTTATTAATTATAGTGATTCTTACTGGATAACAATGCTTAACTAAGAGTTGTTTTGTAATTCGACGGCTGTAGTTTAAAAATAACTTTTTAATTTGCAGAGGACGTACTCGCGGACGAGAAAGGTGAATGTGTCATTTGCTTAGAGGATCTTACACCTGGAGACGTGATAGCCCGCTTGCCCTGCCTCTGCATATATCATAAAAAGTAAGTTTACGTCACGTATAAATTATAAGATAAGTACTAGCGGATTTCCCTAGCCAAAGTATCATTTCTTGCTATTTTAACTTTACTTAAATTTAAAAACAAATAAATAAAATAATAAAGTAACAAGTAAATAAACAAATAATAAAGTTAGCTTTATTATTCAACAATATTTAATCAGTGAAGGTGTAATTGAAAATCTAACAATGCTTTTAAAATCCAATTTTTTTTTTTTTTTTTGAGTATTTTTTTATTCTAGATTATTTTACTTTTTGTATATTTTAATTTTGTAGTGCCTTAAGGAGGGCCTTTCGCAAAATCAGAACCAATATTTTTAAATAAAATTGAAATACGTGATATAAATAATGATTATTCCAATCTCTGTGCAATGCAGCTTGACGAAGAATAAAATGAGTACGACATTAAGGACGCACTTACATGAAAATTTACGAACTCGGCTATTATATTTTTAGTAGTTCGAGATAGGCTGAATCTCCTGGTATCCTTATTTTATCCTGTTACCGTGGAAAATTTTGAAATATTAACGCTTGAAATTTTGATTTTTTTACACATGCTCTTATGGAACCGTATGAGAAAAAAAATTAGAAAAGTTGAGTATTTCCGAAACGGGGTCAAATTTTTTACCAATATAATATATATCAATTTAAAGATAAAAACTTCTTCGTTCACATTACATTTTGTAAATTATACGTAACCGTAGAAAATATTGAGATATTTTTTATTAAACTTTTATTATATGCGGGATATGGCACAGAGACCGAGAAAATAGACCACGTGATGCGTCCGTACTACAGTTTGTATACTCTCTCTCCTAGTGTACACTCTGTAGAGTGCAAGAGCGTCCTTAATAAAAATCGAGATTTGAAAATTTTGATATCGTTGACTCCCTCTGAAATTGAACAAGGAAGAAAATGAGATCTTGCAAATTAAAATTTAATAAAAAACAATAAAGTTGATGATTACTAATTGAACTTTTTTTTAATGGACAAAATCTATTTTTGCAACATTGGAAATTTTTTACAAAAATTTTTCTGTTATGTTAAGAATCCTGTCATATCAGTTTGCAGATTGTAATGTGTAAATGAATCTTTATAAAAAATGTTGTAGTTTTAGGTCTACTAGACCGCCAAAGCCTCCTTAAGGGAATGCCTTATACCGGCAGAGTTTTCTGCTGTACCGACCACAATGATTTTAATTAAATATTAGTTATTATAAGCTTTTTTTTTAATTCTGAGCGTGGACGCACAAACTTATTATCTAATTCTCGGTTAAATTCCAGATAAATCTATTTGAAAATAAAGCACGTGTGCTCTGAGATGAATTTTTTTTTTGTTCCGTTATAGAGTTATTCCCCGTAAACGGGCATGTACTCTAGATGGCCCTTTTTATACTATTTTTTGCAAAAACAGGCCAAAAATATTATATTTGCGATTTTGAGGGAGCGAATGTGGTATTTTTGGCCCGGCGTCGAGAAAAATAGTACACACAATACGAGGATAAAGAGAGCCACCCCAGAGCTCATGTTTGCTACCCTCACCTTCGGCCATTTACACGTGCCCTAGGCTGGCCAACTCTTTACCTCCCTTATAGTTGCGTAATATACTAATCATCGACAAATCAGCCAAGAAGCGTAAATATTTTTGAATTTCATTTTTCGGGTACACTGTTTCCTAGAAAGATATGCAATCTACTTTAAATTATTAATTTTTTTTTTCTTTTATTTTTACTAGCAAAGTTCAAACGCGCTTCGCACTTACTATTTTGTTTTTGAGGTTATGAACACTATTTTTAACTATGATTTAGTTTTAATTAGTTTAAATGATAAGATAATTAGATACATCTTTAAAGCAAAAAATCAAATGTTATTCTATTTTAATTATTTAGAAGTCCTATTCGCTATGTGCACGACGTAGGCGCTATCTCTGAGACAGGGGTACCTTTACAAACAGAGGTACTTTTACTATGTCTCCAACATGGGAAGTTATTAAATAAACGATATAAATGCGTAATCACAAATATAATTCATTATGTCATTTGTATATAATATATGTAGCTGTACAAATATAATATTATTTCATGAAACTAAGTGCCGAAAAGTCTATTTATATATATTTAAATACTTATTTTCTGTGTATTTTTGAGGTTATTTTCGATATATATAATACACGCAATAGCCTCAGAAACTGCTATTTTCAGCCACCATGAATGCTTCGAGTGTTTCACTTACCCCATCCAACGACGCGCACATAGCGAATAAATACTTGAGTTTCAAAATTCACATCCAACATATTTTTAATTCTAAAAAATTCAAATGTTCGCGCTTCTTTCAAATAACGAATCACATCAAGTCTTTTAATGAACCAGTATTTCCGGCTATCATTTTTTTTAAGAGTGGATAACTACTATGTTTGGTATTCTAGCGTTTCTTTAGATTTTCAACATCGTAATTAAAAAATATTTTAATTTATTTTGAATTTCTAAAAATTTTTTTTATATGCAGTTAATATTTTGTAATGTATTTTGTAATGTGCTAAGAATATTAGTTACATCTTACAAACAATATGAATTGAAATTAAAGTCTAAAGGAGTTTTTCAAATTAGAAGAGCTTGAAGAGCATGACAAGATCTATATTAACCCTTGCTTGACACACTGGGTACAATCCACGCCAGGCCCATTTTTTCTTCAATTTTAAGTATGTTATAATCTTAAAGGGAAATGGGTATAGACCCTAGCGACATCAAAATAGTTTGACAAAACCAGTATCCCCTCAAGTCAGTGGCATTACGCTGGGATCCTGAATATGTTTGTAGCAGCTGTCCAAAACCCAGTGGGATTTTGGATTAAGATTTTGGATCCGCAGAAGTGTGTTAGTAAATTATAATTTTATTAAAATTAAATGGATAAGAGGCGGAAATCCAATAAAATTCACACTTTTAAATTGCGAATGCAGGAAATACGTAATGTTTGTAATTTTAACTTCTATATATATAACATTTTATTTCTGATAAAATATTTTATCATAGAAGAAACTTTTTTTCACGAATTTTATAAGATAAGAGAACAATCAATGATTTACGCGTATTTTATAATTGCGAATTATTTAATAAAAAACCACGTAAAAGCTAAACTATAAAAATATCAAAGATATTTACAAACAATTCTAATCAATAATGATTTGGCAATTCTATTTTATTTTTAAGTTTGTAATATTTTCTTATCAATAACATTTTTAATATTCACGGAATAATTGAAAGAATGAATAAACAGAAAATTTGGCGCATAGGTATATGAGTCAATCAAAATGTCTATAATAAATATTTTATCCTTTCAATATTCTCTAGTACCAACACCAATTCGATCTATTCATGCATGTATACTTTGTTCATTAATATTATTAGCTGAGTAGGTATAATTATGTATTTATGAGAATATATCTGCAATATGTTCATATAGTTAATGTACAGTGTTTGACTAAGAGTATAAAATATTTGTTACAAAATGTTTGAATATTTATAGATTACGTTTCTTATTTGTATGCGTAATTATATTAAATTATTAATGACAAAAAATATGAAACGTTTATTGTAATGTCATTAGAAAGGACTTCTTTTTAATATTATTCATTTTATTTACATAAGTATTTAAAAAAAAAGTTGTTGAATGGTTTTGATGAGTCAGTTGTATCGCGACGAGAATGTTCTTTTATATTGCTTCTTTTTATAGACTTCAGCAACATTGTAGTACACCTTGAATTGTTAATGTTTAGTTTATATGGGTTATGAAGGCTTATTAGATACTATACTCTCATATTATAAAAATATTTAATTACTGACTACAGTCATTATGCTAATTTATATGTTTCAAAACATTAAACATAGTTCTTCGTCTATTATTAGAAAAATTGAAATGTTACCGACAATAGATTCTGTTGATTAAAATAGCGCTCTCAATTAATTTAATTTTAGTTGAAAAATAATTTTTTTTTTATTATAGTATTATGTTTTCTTATGTGACGTAATTGTTGTTGGCATAACAAACTAAAGATTTTTTTTATTTCTATATTTAACAAATCATAAAAAAGAAGAGTTAAAATATTATCTGCGCGTCGATATTTCCGTTACCCTGAACGCAAGCGGTTTTAAAATAGACTATAGCGATAGGTTTAAATGAAAAATTGTTCGGAAACGAGCAAAACTTTGAAGAATGGTCTTGTCATCTCGTCCAACTTGCGTAACGATATCGTGGTGACGTGCACGCGTGTTTACCAAATATAAAAACCGAGATATAAGATTGCCAAATAATTGTTTACCTGTGTCTGTTTCAGTTGCATCGACAAGTGGTTCCAAGTAAATCGCAGTTGCCCGGAACACCCCGGCGATTGATGTGGACTGGACGCTTGGGAAAGCAGTGAGACACTAAAATGAATTGTCGTGGGGCCCGGGCGACTGTCGCAGCGTCGTCGTCGTCGTCGTCGTCCACAAGAATGAATGCGGGGAACACGAGGCAGAGGTTACGGAAAACAAGCTAGTCAAGGTGGTCGCTAGTCCGCGATGTGCTGATTTCGCGCGTGCGACGAGGACGCGACGATCAACCTTTTTATTTGCCGGTCGCGTCTTCGGCCGACGCACGATGCGATCAAATCGAGGCGTACACGAGAGGATAAATACCTACGAATTCGAGAAACCCTCACACAACTCTACTACTCATAAGTCTAAGAGACATTGAATGAAAAAAAAATCGCCATAAGATTCAACGATACAATGCTATTACCTATACGTGTCTACGATTAATTACTCTCTTTACTGCTGTCGCTTTAACAACAAAGGAAAAAAAAACAAACAAAAAGACACATTCTCAATTGTACCGTATTTGTAATGAAATGAAAAATCTGATTAAGTTTTACAATTTTGTGAGTGAAATCAATTCAGCGCTCTAAGCGATACGGCGATTTATCATTATTATTATTATTATTATTATTATTACTCTGATTATTAATATTATTATTGCGAATCATTGTTATCTTATTATACATTATTATTATTATATTCTTTTATTTTGTGACGAGAAAAGAGGGATCAGGACGAAGTTAAAACCGAATGGACCGTGCGTAGAAAGCAGGTGAGCTCTGTACATTAGAATAAGTTAGTTATTGTACTTTTAATGATTTTACTACCAAGACGATGTATCTTTTTTTTTGTCTGTTGGGGTGCGAGTACTAGAAAGGATATTTTTGATACTTTCATAAAAAAGGGATTCAGAATGCACGAGACTCGAGAACAGATATCCTGTGTTGCTGCTGCAATAAACATTAAAAAGTTCGCGAGCGAACTTTCTGTTTTTTATTGGAAGCAACAATGTGTTACCGTTTATATGTTTTATTCGCTTTTAACTGTTTCTAAAAATTTAACATACGAAAACATATACATACAACTAATGACGCGATGACAAGCAGGAGCGCAAAATAATATTTCCCCTTTTCTTCTTTTCTTCTCAAACGAAACTCATGATGAGATTGTTAAAAAATGATGTGTATATAATAAAGTTTAGAGACATTATTAAAAAAAATAAAAACAGAAAAAGTACACTATACATTTTCACCTTATTCTTAAATGCCGATAAAATCTATGCGCATATATATATATATGTATACCACACGGTCTTGGATGAATTCTCAGCGATATCAATCATTGTTTTAAAGAAGTAAAAGATGCATCGAAGTGCGTTTAATGCTCCAAATGCATACACTTTGTGCGGCTTGATGATTCGTCGATGATCCCCGATATCACCGATAGCCGATGAAAAAGTTTATTAATTTTACATGAGAGAAGTTGAATGCCATGTGCGATCATTGTATGAAAATTAATAAATTTTGTCGTTTATAAATGCTGACTTCAAACTTGTTTTTCAACGATTCGTTACCACACATTATCGCCGATCTCACCGAAAGAGCAGAAAAACGGACAAAAAACATAAACATTGCTGATATCTTTAAACAGCAGCTGCCGACGGTGCTCAAACGATTGCGTGGGCTTCACGGAAAGCGCCGGCTCGAGACGTATACTCCGCGATTTTACGATTGACGTCACCGATCAATCGGTGTGAGTTTTGTGTGCCTGTGTCGCGAGTGCTCCGAGTCACGTGCGCCACCGCTCTGTCGAGAGTTGAGACTGTGTAGATACACGCCTGATGCCTATACTTATATGTGCGTGCGTGTACACATACACGCTCGCATACGAAGCTCATTCTGCTATTCCGCTCTCGCTCTATAAGAGTGCTACAAGTAAATATATGCACACACATTTCGATAGATGAGTATGTGTGTGCTCATTGTGTATGTGTTTGTACACGCTCGTATTTCTCCGGCGCTTGTGTACGCTATATTTTTTCGCTACACTTGTGAACGAGGATAGGCTGATTTTATTTTTAGCATTCGCCAGTTATTGTTACAAAAAAGTGGGGGAGAGCTTTGACTTTGATGATGACAACGAGGATACTGTTGAAATCTGTCCAAAAATCCCGAACTCGCTTTCAGAGCATTTATCCCACTTTTCGTACTATGCGCCATTCTTTTTTTTTAAATAAAAGAAACATCTTTCTTTTAGTCTGACGTGGTTTTTTTACTTGCCGGTTTTTTTTTCTTTTTTTACTTTGAATCAAACATATACACAGTTGTTTACTTACAGCGCAATTATATTATGCTTATCATTTATCTAGTATATATAACCATCAATATTTTTTGTAAATGCTTTTTATACTTTTCGTGTTAATTTAGAATATATTATTATTATTAAATTTCAAGCAACAAAATTTTATTATACATTTAATATAAGTTTATACATATCTCAATATGAAACGAATAAGGTAAGTAATCGAATAGTGTTCGATTAAGTATCTTAAAATACATTATAAAAATTGGTTCTTCACATTCTACATAAAAAGGTGT
Organism: Torymus flavipes; assembly: GCA_030522905.1. Taxonomy (NCBI): domain Eukaryota; kingdom Metazoa; phylum Arthropoda; class Insecta; order Hymenoptera; family Torymidae; genus Torymus; species Torymus flavipes. The sequence goes on along the minus strand of JAPYZO010000975.1, from coordinate 5,690 downwards.
AAAATATTTTAAAAATGCATTTCTCATAATGATTTCGCATATCGATATTTATAGATAGATGTCATTATGATTTCAATGAAGTTTCTTAATTCTTAATTCAGTCTATACGTTCCATAATAATAATCATAAATAACGAAGATAAAATAAAATTGATTTATTTAATGATAATATTAGTAAATAAAAATGCGTACGTTATATTTATATGTATATAATAGTTATCTTTGTATATATTTTTTTAAAGAAATTAGTTACTGGAAAGAAAACGTGAATTTTTATTTTTGTTTAAATAATTCTTATTTCATAATTATTTTGCCAGAAATCTATTTGTAGTAAAAATTAAATTATAGTGCTAAAAGAAATGAGGTGCAATCATTTTCTACTTTCTTGTTTAGTAGTTTTGAAAGTTGTTGATCAATAAAGAACTCAATATACAGGATTTACTGCGCCCTACAAGTGAGCGAAAAGAAAAGCATGTGTAGCAGCTTTAAATTAGGGAAGAGTAGGCTAATTTGGTGCAGACAAGAAAAGCCTTGCCAAATACGCGTAATACAATAAACTGCGATAAATAATACTATGGTCCGTTTCGCGCGTCATTTTAACATTTAAAATCAATAATGAACAAACATTATTTATCAACATTCTAGAATTTCATTGGTAACGATTGTTTTTTGCTCAATTGATTATTTAATAGTTTTGTCCCGATATGACCCAAAAATTAATCACGACATTTTTTCTTCAGGTCGGTATGAGATTGTATTTTCTTGTCCTGTATAACAATAGGGAAAATTATATTCCACAGAACTCCAATGAGACTTTTATTATTAGAGATAAAATTAAGGACCAACTAAAAATTAAATTGATTTTGAATTATTATATTTTGAATGATAATTACAAAAACAGTTTGGTTACCGATACATATTTTCATATTATATATATTATAATAATATTCACATAATAGGTATATATGGGTGAGTCTTGTACTGAAAATATATTACTATATTTCTACCTCATTTAAAAACGCAAACAAACCGTTGGCACTTACATCCTACTTCCTTAAACTTAATCGTTTGTTTTGAAACATTAATAGATGAATAGCATACATATACTTTCATGAAGATCGTTTACCATTGTAATTTTTTTGTGTTTATAACATATTAAGATTCATATCACGGATATATTACAGATCATAAGAGATTTTTTTTCAATTTATCTTATTATTAGATCATCAAAGATAAAGAAAGAAAAAAATCAATTTTTTATTTAGTTCTTTTAGTTTTATATATTTATACTAATAATTACTTACGATTTAAATAAACGTACTATATTGATTGACTCTATTTATCTCATAGTCTTAATGAAAAATGCAAGACATAAAACAATACACAAAATTTTGATATGAAAAATATATCAATATATCGACTTGTTATTTAGTGAATCGTTCTATCGTTGTATTTTTTCTTTCTGTTTATTGTTTACGCTTTCTGTGCGTTTGAAAAAGATATTGTATACTATTTGTTTGCAAGCAGACATATTGTACAAACTCCGTAAATTCTATAAGTTAATAAAGAATTACTATAACTTCTCTTTGCAAAATCACTGGAAAGTCCTCGCAGTAGCGGAATCTCTCGATTTTGCGAGTTGTTGCGATATAAAAATGATTCTTATACGAGTGTGAGAATCATTGTTATTGCATGGATCGAACATTAATTTTTGACACTCCGTGCGTAAAGTGCGCTTTGGGGGCATGCTTGTAAAAGTAAGCGTGCGTAAAAGTGGCACTTTTACACGAATTGTCATAATAATAAGTATTCTGAATACTATTAGCCTATGCTCTCACCATATTTCGTTACTCTTGTAAAGATTAAATTTTGCACCATTATTTAATCTCAACTGTACTCTACGTTTTACTTTTTTTTCTTTTCTAAAGGGCTTTGGCCCGTGGATTTCAATAAAATAAAATGAAATACAGAATAATTATTAAGTAAAGAAAATACATTATTAAATTGTTATTAAAATTTTTTATTTTTAAATATACAAAAAAATTTTTTTTAAATATTTGAAGCCTTGTGATATAAGTATATAATTGTTAGAAAATGTTTTATATAAGGGGACTTGTCAAATATTCCATTAATTGATATACGATAATTTTTTCGCATGGGTAAGTATGTTACATACCTACAGCATGAATCGCGAAAAAAGTTTTCATAAATTTAAACCACTGTTTTTTAAAAATTGATAATTGAAAATTTTGTTCATATCGAAAAACTTGAAGATTAATACACATACCTATAAATAAAATATTTTATTGTAGCGTAATTTTACTTAATTATTGTAATAATTGTTAGTTTAAGTCAAAAGTTAATGAGATTCATTGTTACAACTATACACGAAAGTACGTATGTATAGTATATTGCTAAAAGAAAGGCAACATAATTAAGGCGCCGGAATGATCTAGAAATGAGGAAAAATTAGAACGTATATGCTTCAGCTGTCATAAGCCGACGAAGGTTTCATTTATTTAACAATGGGACATGATGAGGAATCTATATTTAAGTCATCATATGTTAACGCACCCTTATTCTTACAGTCGATTATGAACTGACACGATTTATCTTTATAAAAAATTGATCATTATATCAAAAGAACGAAAGAATTAGGTTTTCCCATGACGCGTCTATCCTCCATTCATACAATCCCGCCATAGCTGCAAAGCGATTAGGCGCGCGAAAAATTCGAAGCTGCAAGCTCCGAAGAACAGCGTCTTCCTTCGTTAATTGTACATACCTATATAACATGTATAAAGTATGTGTACGGCGCAAAATGGCCACTGTGCAATACACCGGCCGAATATGTATAGCGCGTGTTGTGCTGCGACTGCATATCAGTACTTAAGTATACTTACAACGTCGACCTGAAGTCACGTATACATACGTTTATATTATATATATTTAAAAGCGAGTTAGGGGGAGAGGGAAAGAGATGGACGCACGCGGGGGAGTGGGAGCTCTCATGTCGCGAGAAAGAGACAGAGAAAGTGCAGGCCACGACGGGGGGTGAGGAATGAGCATTACCATAGTGTGTGTAGGTATTAGTGTGGTGACGGTGAGAGCCGCCCGGCAGGCAGTCCCGGCAATCTCGGTTCCTATATACTTACGTAGAGGCACGCAGGTAGGTATACCGCGCTCAGAGCCGCAGAGGCCAACGCATATAACACATTACCACGGCATAGCGGGCGCGTCTCGAGTCTGGGGGAACGCGTGCCTGTGCGTGTATATGTACCTATAAGCTATGGTCGAGTGTGCGCAAAAAGGCGTCTGGCGTGTTAGTAGAGGTGCGCGTCCGCTTAAAGGCCAGTGACGGGCGGTCGTGGACGATCGCTGCAGCAGTGCCGAGTACCTAGTGGCTAGCTAGCGGCAGCAGCTGTGCCTGTGTGACTGATTCCCGCGCGCGCGCGCTCGAGAGAGGAGAGCGGTATTAAGTAGTGGTGTAACTTACTTATGCGCTACGGGAGAAAAATCACAAGCAGCGGCAGCAGCAGCATCGCGGACGCGCGCGAGCTCAGTCCTATATTAGTAGTTGGTAGTCACGCGGGGAGAGTCAAGGGGTTCCACAGCGTGCCGCTCTTTTTTTGAGGTTAAAGTAGCGGCCCGGAGCCACAGCCGTGCGCCGTACAGGCTCTCTTTCTGTGTCTGCGGCGGCGGTACTTCTCGTCTTTCTTGCTCTCGCCGCTAATCCCACGGAGACGGAGCCGGGCTCGAGGAGGTAGCGGAAGGAAAGGAGAGGCGCTTTCGGCGGAGTCCCGCGTCTAGGAGAGCGCGGCCGAACGAGGACGCGGAGCGACGGGGAGCTACTGTTTCCTGCTGCGTCGTGACGACAACATGCTGGCTGCCGCGGGCTCAAGCGGCTCAACAGTGCGGGTGCGGGCCTCGGCCTCGCTGGCCGTCTGACGAACGGAGTTCGTCCACGCCACTCGGGGATGCCCTGGTGCCTCTGGCGGTTCCTCTGCTGCTGACGGCACTAACTTCCTCGAAACATGGTCAAGGAGAAGCCGAATTCCATTCGCATCTATGACTCCGAGGGCTACAGGCGCAGAGCGGCCTGTATTTGCGTCAAGAACGACCTCGAGGATGAGGTAATCAGTGGACCTTGCTTCTTTTTTTTTATACGCCTGGGCTTTGCTTTGGCAGTTTGTCTAAATTCATTTTTCAATTATAGGTCTTGCTGGTTACATCCAGCAGAAGGCCTGACAGCTGGATCGTCCCTGGTGGAGGAGTCGAACCAGAGGAGGAGCCCGCAGTAACAGCTTTGCGAGAGGTTCGAGAAGAGGCTGGTGTGCTTGGACAACTGGGCAGGTGCCTCGGAATTTTTGAGGTATGTTCCTATCCATTGTTTATCATTGATAGTAACTTTGAGTGAGTAGATTTTTCACATTAGTCTAATGCAGCATATTTTTATTCAGCAGAATGTTGAACACAAACACAGGACCCAAGTGTGGGTTATGAGAGTAACAGAGGAGTTACCAGAATGGGAGGATTCGCGCTCCATTGGGCGAAAGCGCAAGTGGTTCTCCATATCGGAGGCTCTGCTCCAACTTGCGCAGCACAAACCAGTTCAGCGTTCTTACTTACACAGCCTTCGCAACACAAATCCTCGTCGCAATAATTCCACCAGCATGCCTCTGGCGCAGTATTCGCACAGTCCGATGGCGCCAATACAGCTGGTCAACAACTCCGGAAGCAGCCCTCATTTTAACAAGCACAGCTAATCCAAGTATCATCGACTCGCGTTTGGCGATCAAACATCTCCATTCAACCCTGACACCTGTCTCTCCCACCTGTCCTTTGTGAGGATTACGATAATTATTACTGCTGTATTTTATACATATAACTATATTAATTATGCTAATTATTATTAATATGAATTGCTAATAAACTGGTCCACACAGGAGCAGTTCTGTAAGTCTTTTATTCAAAGCTCCTGCAAGCAAACTTTTATTTTGGTTTTGTGTTTCTTAAATTTTTGCAACACAATTTATATACGTACAATTTATAATATAATATATACATATATATATGTATAGATAGTATAGTTTCGTAAATGATTTCGTGTTATTTCTTTAGATAACGAATAAAAAATTTATTACGCAACCGAAATGCATCGCCATCATATGTGAAAAGTGTTTACTACAATTATTTCCAGAAATGATAGCGAGCGAGCACGCACGCATATGTTTGTATGTGTGTGTATGCGGCAGTCACATGACAGATGAAACATGTGCTTTATTGTTGACTCTTATCCTCCTTCGAGTACGTTTCGATACCTTCGCAAACGCATCAATAGTTGACCGTGAACCTGTTTTTGTCCATACATCCTACTAGAGTGTATTCGCATATATTATAAATGGGCACATTAAAATACCTACTATGGCCGATCATTGATACACGGTCAATAAATGGGACATTTATTTTACCTACCGGGTGTTGACTACGCATGCGCGTCTCTACACACCACGTGTGTTGGACTGTTGGAATAAACACCGCGTTGACGAATTGACGATTGTCAGGTGGACTAGAAGATATAGTATTTGGTAAATTTTTAAACAGTAAGTTTTCAATTTTAGTGATTTAATTTTTTTCTAATTTAGGTACAAGATTAATTTTTCACAAAATTTGTTGTATCAAAATAACTGA
>JAPYZO010000974.1:0-17843 GCA_030522905.1 Torymus flavipes | reverse complement strand
AGAGAGAGAGAGATGATAAGCAAGATTCCGTGCTCTCTTCTTGTGTGTGTACACACTAAGGTATATAAGTACCGCGGTGCAGCACTTTCCTATATGTATATCGACGACTCATCGTCATATGCAGACACGCTATTATGCGCGCTAAGCATCGTCGGCGCGCGGCTTCCAGTTGACACAATCGCCGCGGCCGATCATCTGGAATATACAGAGTGTAAGCGCAGACACACACGCGCGTATATACATTCTTTCTCTCTGTAGGTACATATACAGCCGAGCCTTGATTCGCGACTTTCCACGCTGACGCAAGCGATGAGGCGGCCGCCGAAGGTGTAATCGATCACCGATCGATAAGCTCGCTCTCTCTCTCTCTCTCTCTCTCTCTCTTGGGAGGCATGGAAGGTTGCGCTCCTCTGCGAGCGAGCCTATGTGACGAACTTGACCTTTTCCCGCACGATATATATATACTCCGCTCGTTCAGCGAGAGAGCCTGTCTACGTTTGTTTTTTGCGTCTGAGCGAGTCATGATTTGGTGGAAATTGATTGTCCGACGATTTGTTGTAGACGTAATGTTGTTCTCGCGCGCGCGCGAGCTGTGCTTACAAGCGGGGTCACGCTGTTTAAAATATCACTGGTGCGTTGGATCCTTTTTTACCCTTTCTCCTTGCTCGCTGCGAATGTTTAATGAGCCTGGAGATAGCTGTTGTATCTTGGAAATATTTAATAGGATCATTGATAATTATGTATTGGTTATGAATTAAAAGATGATTCTGGAGGCTGGATTAGCTGTCGATAACGATGTGCGATAATTATCGGGGATTGTTATAGGCGACGATTATCTCTTTATTTTCCACTTTCAATGGTAATTGAACTAATGTATCTTTTATGCAAAGTCTAAAAATTACGCTTTTATTTTTATTGATTGTATATCAGCGATCGGTCGTTTTATGCTTTTTATGGTCAGGCTAACAACTATGTTACCAACAATTTACAGTGTATAGACCCTTATTTTTCCTTCGGAGGTCGAATTTTCTAGTACAAAAGTTATTTTTTCAGACTTGAAAAATATATATAAATATACCACAAGTAAATTTACATGAACTCTAGATGAATTAGCTCTACAAAGTGTTGATTAGAAAAAAGCCACTTTATCCGTTTTTTCATAATAAGAATATTACAGATAATTTACGATGATTTTAAAAGCCACTTACAAACTTACAGCTATAAGGCACCTAGTTATAATTATATACTCCGATAATTACTTCCATGATATGATTAATCATGACACATATTAATGCGGCTAAAGATATGACATGTCAGCTTGACCCGATTTTTATCGACAAATGAAAATCAATCGATGAGTCTTACCATTGTAATTTACATACCAATGGGATGAAGATTCATTATATATTCAACAATAAATAAATCTTGGCGGATTTTTCTATAGCTTTTTCTTATTTACGGCGTAAGAAGTCTTGTAATAATTTCTTCTTTACAAGGAAATTTTTCTGAATTCGAACTTCGACTATACCTATGTATTTTGTTGCTAACAACCAATGTCATGAAGGTAAATTATCTCTATTGTTAGTGAAAATAATTCAGATTACATTTAAAATTAATGTATTAAATTAAAATATAAAATTACGTGCACACTAACTTCCCAAAAATGTATATAATATAGTAAAATTAAATCTCATAAATTATTCGATCTACGATTAATACATCATTATACCTTGTCCAGCTCGATTATTTATAGATTTCTACAAAGGCCGCTCTCATAAATTCGCGAATGTCAAAGGCGAGGCAAGAAACGGCCTAACTGCCAAAATCCATAAAATTCCCGTTTCTGCCCGTAGAATCCTGGCAAAAAGCCGCGATACCGAAACCCAGTAATTTCATCCGGGCGCTTCACGTGCCTCTCATCGCGCGGCGACTCGCCACTACAGTCCCATTAATTTTTTGCCACCAATATATACAGCGCCGCGCGACTCTATAACACACCCGCGCGAGAGTTCATCGAACTCCTTCGGCGTCCAAATGATAATTCGCTAATGTATATATACGCGCCTTTCGAGAAAGGCGAATGATTCCCAGAGAGCGAGTGAGAGGAGACGGGCACGTCACGCGAGGTCCTTTAACGGGCTCGCGCGCCACATCCGTTTTATCGTCGCGCGAGAGAGTCTATATAGAAAGGGCTTGTGCTTTGAAGAAGGAGGAGGACCCGCGTCTGTTTTGAGTTAGTCGGATCGTTTCCCCGGAATATCGTCGCCCGCCTCCATCGTCGTCGCCGTCGTCCTGTAAAGTTCTATACGGCCACCCGCGCGTCCCAGACTTCGTGACAAATTCTATTAAGCCGGGCCGGCGCGCGCCGGCGCCAAAGGCCCTTAGAAACGACGCGCCCCCCTTTATTGGCCTTGACTTGTGCACTTTGAATGCGTTTTCATGTGGGAATTCGCGGAGCGGGTGCGGCGGGGGTAAAAAAATTTCGAGTACGCCGAAAATTTTACGAGTTTTTTTTTCATAATTGGATACAGGAGTCGAGCTGTCAGCTAGACACGGATCGTAAAATATTATAATGATTGATTTAATATTTCTCTGAATTCTATACAGTTTTGGGAGAAGCTGTATAGAGTTACAAAGTAATCTGATCGTGCTGTAGTCTCATATGAATTATTGAAACAAACGTCAATTAAGCGATAAACAATTACGTTTATAACACTTTACAAGTTCGTTCTAAAAATAAACAACATTTCGCTACTCACGTCGTTCTAACACAACTAATGAGGTGAAAAACATGTTCCCACGAGATCGGTATGGAACAGCATCGACGTACTTGGCCACAACATATTTTTAATTTATTACGTCCGCTCTTAAAGGTCGAAATTGCCTTCGCGCCGGCCTTTTCCTCTCGCGCACACGACTTTTTCCTCTGCTGCGCGCAAATAGGCAAAGAGCAACCGATTTTTTTGTTCAACTTTATACCCGCGAATGACAGAAGGTCGTGGCGGCGGTGTACGATACCGGTTTTTCATCTCCCATCGCATGGGTGTACATGCGAGTATACGTATATATTATACGAAGTTGGCTGAGGTCAGAATCGTCATGATGGGACGTAAGTGCGCGTCGACGGACTTTATTCTCGCGGGGCAAGAGATCGCAGCGTGCGCGCGTACGGCAAAGACGTCCTTGCCCGAGGCGTCGTCCGCTCCGCGGCGACCAGGTATATTTATAGCAGATGATACCCTAGACCTCCTCATCCTCGCGGCGCGCGCTTGCCTCGTGTATAAACCCCTCTCGACGCCTTGTGGTTACGCTGATGTGACGTTCGTGTCGAGAAAACAATGATGAAAGAATGAGGATATTTGAATAAGATTATTGTTTCAATAAGTGTGCTCGTATGTTCAATCAAGTGGTTGACTGTTTCGTGAATTTGTCTAATCATTTTCAAAGAGTCGTTCAAGAATTAGTTTAGCATATAGTCTATATATGACTGATCTTCCTACTACATAAACATTCTTTTATGCAAAATCTCATCCATTATTATTGAAAGTGTACCTTATAGTTATAATGGAAAGGAATAATCTTAATTTTTTAATTAAATTAAAAAAATTAAAAAGCAAACGAAACAGTGATACGTATAAGAATAGATTTCGTTTCGAAAATCATATGGGAAATTTTAAACAATATACTTTGATATAACAAACATTTATTTTAAGAAAATATTTCATCGCATATCTAAAATAATATAATGGCTAATCATATAATATCTCCTCACAAAAAATTTACAAAATATAATAAAAACTATAGCCATTAATTTTTTTCCTCGACGATTTTGATACCTCCGCCGACGAAAAAGAAAGCACCACCTTAGGAGCATAAACTATCGTGACAAGTCCCTTAACTCAACTCCCTCGCGAGGCTCATCTCCGATTCCAGTCGGCCGCGCAGTGCGGCGCAGATCGGATCATCGCGTGAATCATCGCGCGCTCTCGTCGTGGGCCGTAGTTATTGACTTTTTTTTCTTCCTCGGCTTGGCGCAAAATTGCAGCCGCGCGGAGATGAAAAGGGGTCATCCGTCATGATTGTTTTCTCGCGGCGCGAATTCATCCTGCCGTGCGCGGCGACGACGTCTCTTTCGATCGCAAAGCCAGCGGACCGTTTGACAAGGGGACACCGCGGTAATTGGCCTGTTCTCAAAGCGAATCGCTCATTTGGGGTGATGAGATGTCTTTTGTCTTTTTGAGGAGGCGCAGGTTGATGCTTTTTTGGCTTGTGTAATCTGTACTTTTTGGATTCAAAATTGAAAAATTTTGTTGGTTGTTGTTGATAATTTTATTAAATTATAATGGAAATCTGCTTTTATAATTAGTTATATTTTCAAAAATATGAATAAAATTTAAATAATTAAAAATTACTTTGTTGTCGCATAGCCACAATACCTATAGTTAAAACCAAAAGATGACCCCATACTTTTCTCTATTTTTCTAAGTAAATATTTGGAGGCATTCCTAAAGAAGTTGACACTGATATTTCTCACATGTTTATTCATTTATGTAAATACATTTAAATATGTGTCAGATCTTAACGGTTCTGATCAGTAATACCAAATTTTTTCTTATTTTATTAGTGCATTCTTCCTTTCAGATGTGAACCTCTTTTGACGCATAAGACATATTAAAAATTCGAACCTTTCATAACTGATCTACTAAATCTCTGTAGACCTGTCCATTCAGAATAGGAACTGAGAATGAGACTGTTATAAATGGCAGAAAATACCGTCAGAGAATATATGATGAAAAAATTTTTACTCTACTTTAATGAAGTGTACTTATTACCGTTAAGAAACATTGTAGAACATAGTTATTGAATGACAATATAAAAATAAAAGTAATATACATGTAAATATACTATTAATTAAAATTTTTTTTCCTAGTGGTTTGATTAATTTTTACTTTTGGCTACCTATTTGCAAGTAGAGATAAGATTACCTCTATTTTCGAAAAAAAACATAAATTATTGTCATACTACAGATCAGAAAAAAATGCTAATTGCACATCGAGTAGTATTCACTTAGTACCCGAAGTTCGATTTTACGTACCGAGCTTTGTACACCGTTACTATCTCAGGAATGCGTGTGAGAAAACTACTGATATTAAAACTGTGCCTTTTCGCAAAAACTGTTAACATTTTCCAAGAGTAACCTAAATAGATAAGAGCTTAATTTAAGGTTTCCTCTTCCCTGTGACCTCATTAGACTTGAGAGTTTAACTAGCTGATCGTATGCATTGAGCTTCGAGATATTTACGGTAAATAAATAGTGAGATTTAGTATTAATGATTATTGCATTAATATATCATTGCTGACACCCTAGAACTACTACTTTTTTTGCAATAAATTATTATGAATATTTGATATGTAAAATTTTGAAACTGCTTTTAAACTTAATCAAGTATATTCATCAAATAGAGTTAATTTAAGATATCATGCTACAATTTCTAATAATAAAGACAATTACAAACTTAGAATTAAAATTGGTTATTTCGAAATTATTTTTCATAATTTACAAATCTAATGGTATTAAAGGCAATTGTTATTATTAGTTGATCGTTCGATCGTCAAACATTTTCGTGCCGGGCCACACCACCATGCTCGTCAAAGATGCGTCTCTCTCCTCGATTTACGCGTGCACTCTCTCACGTACACGTAGAACGTGGCCGGAGCAGGCAAGTGCGAGAGTTTCCACGGAAGACAGGAGAGCAGCAGCGGCAGTCTCGCGGTGTTAAGCCTATGCTTAGCTAACGCGTACACAGAGAGAGAGAGAGAGAGAGGCTCTCGATCTCGAAACCGGCCCCAGACACGCGAGACGATTCGTTTTGCGCGCCGAGAGAGAGAGAAGCTGTATAGGATAGAAGGCGAATGCGCGCGAGCGCGATGTACCGGTAGTCGATGGAGAGCTCTAATCGAGCCGTTTTACAAGCGACCCCGAGAGCGAGCGTATGCATAGCCGAGAGAGGGAGAGGAGAACGGAGACAGCACTAGCCAGCTCTTCTCTCTCTCTCTCTCTCCCGCGCCTTCTGTCTCTCCTCTTTGGATCTCGAGGAGCGCGCGATCGCGAGATATTCCTCCAGCGACATTTCCGGAGCGATATTGTGCAATACGCTATACTCGTCATTTTTCGCTACTTTATTGCGCCCATGCATGCACGTGTACATATAGGATGAACTGAGAGAGCGGGCTAGGCCAGCAGCAGCTCGTTAACATACCGCGCAGGCGTTATGCTCCAATTCGCGCCTCTCCACCTCTGCGCAGCGCGCGGTTAAATAAACTCCTCGCCGCAGCAGCAGCAGGGCCTGGGAAAGGGGGCTGCGGGCGCTGCAAGCTGCCCTCCCTATACTGATGCATCTTGTAGCACCGGGTTCGGTGTCGGTGCTGCGTGCGCATTTTTGGCAGCCGAGTGACCTTAATGCCGTTAAGTGGATCGAGGACTCGATGAGGGCCGTGCGTGCGAGCCAGCTCGCACATATATACACTCGAGTTTGGATTTTTGTTCCCCCTTGGTATTCCGCGCGAGTGTACGGTGCGATCGCGCGACGAAGAGGAGGTGGGGGAGGAAAGTGCGGGCACGCAGAAGATTTATTGCACGCGAGAGCTGGATGGCTCGCGCGGATTGCGTCGGGAGATACTTGCGCGCGAGCTACGCGGGATGGAAATTTATTCGGTCCGAGTGTAAGCCGCCTCGTGCTCTGTCGGACTGTGGAGGATCATGTGCCTGCAAAGTTTTTTGGGGATTCGTGCATGAATTTGGCTGCGGGTTGGTATTTGGGTCATGGTGTAATACGGATCGGTATGAACTACGTCAAACTACGATTTCTATTTGTGATAGTTGGAAAGAGTTAATTTTGTTGAAATTGAACATTTATTTTAATAAGAAAAGTGTCATTGATACAGAACTTTGAGAAAAAGTGGTTAAATTAGAATATTGATAAAGAATACATTGTTCAATAAAAATATGGTAAGAAATGAGATTTTTATGAGAATCTATAACTGGACATTGGCGCCAACATTCCAATTTATGCATTCTATTACATTTTATTTATTGATAATTAAGATACGTCTAAAGTAGTGAAATTATGTGATCATAAATTCAAAGAAAAGTCTTATGTGAATACTTTTTATTCTAATTTACTGTTAACTTACACTTAGAGTTCTAGATTAAACTAATAAGTAAGTATCCAAAATGGATTGTATTAGAACAAGATATTTTATAATTATATATTATACAACTTTAAATAAATTAATAGTTGCTAGTTCAAAATATGTATTCATTATGTGTTAGAGCCTGTTATGGTGAAGCCAGTGGTTGATAAAAAGAGGAAATTCCTTTTCTATTACACGTGCGTTTAATTTTATATATAGATGTTTATACCTTAGATGACCGCAAAAGTGTGTCCAAGAAACGTTAAATACTACTTTTATTGTACGATGATGAATTATGATTTATTTTATTAGAAAATTTTTCTATCCTAGAATACATAAATAAAGCTGTTAGTAGTGTATGATAAAATTATGTACACTTTGAGTTTGAAAAAGCAATTTCCATTAAATGCAAAATTAAAGTGGAAAAAGTCTTCAATTATTATTATCAATATGTATGTCAACTGAGAAATCAATTCTCTTGTGAATAAAAATTTCTTGCAACTCATTTTTTTTTGTCTCGATGAAATGTCTACTTTAAGTTAGTAGCCACATTTACCATGAGTAATTTATTATTATATACGTATACCTTTGCAACCACTATAAAAACAAAATAATTAATTTTAAATCTTTTACGACATAAATGCCAGAAGTCACGAATAAGGGTATTCAATTAAACGAATTAAATATTGCCTCCAGTGAAAAGCCGCTATAAAAATCTTGCAATAATTTTTCTCCTTTTCAATTTGATTGGAATCACGGTACAAAAATTATTGTTGTAAAATTTAGAAATTAAAGAAATAAACAGGATGCTCCATTGTTTCCCATCAATTAAGTCCCTCCGCAGTTATACACGTACACAGGCTGTTGAACCGCATATAGCGGCCCTTGCCGTGCAAATGAAATTCCCCTTATACATTACATTATACACATTGCGCGTGTCGTGAGCGTCGGGGCGATAAAATCTAGTCATATCCTAGCTGTCAGTTTGTCGAGCGAGCGCGCACAGCCTCTTTCTCTCACCTTCCTTAAGTTTCAGCCGGGGCTTTATCTGCAGCCCGCGTCGCGCGCAGCTCTTCCTCCTTCGTCTAGCCGCGCGCGAGATCCTTTGAGAAAGGGCTGCTGCTGCTACAGTTGCCACCTCCAACGGTGGTTCTGGAAAAACGCTATCGGGTGATGCTCCCCCGCAGACGTAGTCTGGGATAAATGAGAGGAGCCGCGTGACGTGAACTAATGACGTCTTAGGGGGAATCCGAAGGAGGAAAAATGATATTTTACACGGCGATTGGCGAAGTATGGGCTATCGAATTCGGGGAATTGAAGTTTTTTTAAAGCTGTATAAATTTCCTATATATAGAGGTGATTCACATTTGCGAAATCTGAACAAAGTGTATTAAATTTCAAAGATTATCTGCAAACTTGAAAACTTGAAAAAGTTCTGACACAAAGATTAAAGAATTTCCTCGTTAGGATTGCGGGAACTATGTTGAATAGAAATTTGATAATATCGCAGGCTTTAGACTTTAGCTAAAGTTAACTCAGACTTCTGCTGATTAATAACTGAATCCAATGAGAAGCTTCGAATTAGCATTAAAAAAATATGTGAAAGAAGGATCAAAAGTACATCTGATGAGCACATTATAGTAAAATTTTATGCGGAGATAAGGTAAATCTTAAATGTTATTAACAATGCTTTATTTTTGCTTTTAACGTTTACAATTTTAACTTCACTTTAAGACCATTTCTATCTTTTCTTTATACTTTTACGCAAAAATTCCCAGCGCGCTTCTGATATCCCGAAATTGACAAAATTAATTAGCAGCTTCGCGTAATACTCGCAAAATACCCGTTCTTATTCCAATCTCTGCGAATAAATTCTCCACCGAATTATCCTTCTCGCTTCCCCGCAGGAGCATCACCTCATCTCTCTCCCGCGCGCGCGCACCGCGGAAATACCATGTGACGTCAGTAACCGGTCAGCAGCGGGGGACCAAAGACCTGTGGACGCGTCACCGATGATAAGCGCGTTTCTGCGAAATTATCCGAGATTCAGCGAATAATGTCAGCACATCGACGCATCTGCCGCTTGTACGGTTTCGATCTGCTTCTCTTCCCCTTCTCTGGCTACTTTTTCCTCCTGACATTCCGGAAGGTGTGACGAAGACGAGGCACGAGAGATGATCGATGACGACTTAATGTATCAGCGACTTTTTGCCCGTTGTAAGTGGTTGCCTTTGATGTGATGTTCTGAGCGAACGGTAGTCGTAAACGGGGCTGAAAATAAAGACTTCATTCGTACCTACGCGTAGTCAGTTTTATGTAAAGACGTTTGTATACTTGCCTCGGAAAATTTCGTTGCTGCGCGGCTTCGAATCGTTTAGCGCAAATGACTAAGTGCTATTTGAGGCAATAACGACGTTATGAATGAACGATAAAAATAACTGACTTCGCGATGAATGAAGTAGCCATAAATGACTCACTATAGCATTCTTTTTAGAACTACGGATCGACAACGGATCGTTATAATCGTGAAAAAGCTTTTTATCAAGTTTTATTTCCCAATTTCTTAGATTTATAAGATCTTCCGGGTATATAAAAGGTCGATAGAAGCTAATAAAAGCCGAATATTTTTAACAGTGACCAAACCCACTTCGGCCAGGTATATACGGTACTAAAACACCATCATCTACCGTCAATCCTTTAACTCTTCACTAAAAGTATGCCGAAAAATTTCGTACTCTGGCGTAACAAGCAACCCGCGCATAATGAAGCGATTTTCAGCATAATTTTGATTTTATTTTACTTAAAAACTACAAAGATTACACCTATAAGACTATTCTCCACAGCTCCTCATAAATAATTGATCAAGCGCAGCGAGAACGTGTAGTGTATAGAGGAATGTAAATAAATTATAATTTGCATACTATACGTTGACATCGCGTATTCTTCTGCTATTAGTTTTAACTGCGCAGTTTTTCACTCTCCGCGCGCATATACTATTTAAAAAATAATTCATATACCAGCACATATAGCTCGCTCGCGTCTAAAAGCAAACAAGCAATTCTCGGAGGAATTTATATACCCGGCGCGTATATATACACCTCTTCTACCTCTCTGTAAAAGCTAATCCTATTTAACGTGATGAAAAATCGGCCTCTCGCGCGCGCATCATATCGGACTCGCGATTATCGCATGAGCGCGCTCTCCAATCCATTACGTAATTCCGAAAGTTACGATCTTAAACGCTTGTAATTCACTGTGTCTCCCATCTTCCTTCCCCTCGGAGCTCATTCCGTTAAAAACCATTCCCGAGTGATTGCACGTTGCGTCGGAGGAGAGTATAAGTAACGAGTCGTACGGCGAATAATTGTAACACGATATAGACCGAGAATCGCGCCCGGCGGAGAGAGATTTCACATATAAATGTGTGTAGGTATGTGTGTGTGTGTACGAGGGCGGAAGTCGCGCGCCCGCTGCTGGAATATAACACGGGCGCACATAAACGCCTATAATTATCGAGCCGTTAACATAACCCGTCCAGGGCATGTTGTATATGGGGAGAAGAAGCCGAAAGAGACGCGCGCGCGCGTGCGGGGAGAAAATCGCGAGAGATGTGCGCATAGCCAGCCCTTTCCGCGTTATACGCGCTCCGATACTTTATTACACGCGCTGCTTATGCGCGCAATCGGGAAAAATGCCGGGCCGAAGGCGCGGTGGTGCGCGATGATGCGGCCCGCGGTGTGTATACGCCCAGAGAGATAGAGAGCCGCCTGTGCACTCGCGGAATCACTTGTACTCGCGGCGGCGGCGGCGCGCGTTTTACGTCCGCCTCGCGCGTCTCGTCCTTTTGCACACACCTTTGATGTCCGACTGTGAAAGCAAGGGAGAGAGAGCTGCCTTGGCGATGCGCTTGCCTCATTAAATTTTCTCACCTGCGAGCGGCAACGTGTTATCGGGGGAGAATTAATTTGGTGCCTTCACATTATTTAATATAGTTTTATACCCTCTGCCTTTATCGCGAGTATTATAATTATGCATATTAACTGTCTGGCACATGTCACATTTTTAGCTCTGAGTTGCCGGGGTTGATGGAAACTTCTTGCTATGTAGTGTGTCTACTGGCTTACCTTGATCGATCATTTTGAAGAGACATTAAATTGTTTTGTTGCAGTGTGAATTGATCAAATTTCATATTTTTTGGATTTATTATAGTAATATAGTCATTTATTACAAATATAATCAATTTACAAATGGTATAACAAAACATTATTGTGTAAATTCTTGCATCTAATAAAAAATATATAAAAATAAAATTTTTAATATAAATACAATATTCTTCTTTATTAAAGCTAATTCATGATATCGCAGTCTTATTTTTAAAACTAATAATTCTATGAAATAAGTCTGAAGAATTAGTTATTTATTTGAAAAGAAAATGAAATTATTCGAATAAGACAATTTGAATTAAAATGCTTGAAGAAAAGTTTTCTATTTTGATATTGAATGTAATCGCTTTTCAATCTTCGAAAAAGCTTGTTTCCATTAGTAAATATATTTTGAGATTGATATAGCGGTTACAGATGAGATAAAAGCTCTGAGTTGTGAATTTATGTGTTCTAAAAACATTTTTTGTTTTTGCTACTTTTCGTTGCAATTTACGTATATTTTTGTTCTCGAATGGAAATTACATGAATAATTTATTCAACATTCCGTACGAATTCATTAACTGAAAAAAGAAGAAAATTCGCAATCATCCTCATTTAGTGAAATTCCGGTTCAGAAATGTTGCTTCTGCCCTCGAGCTAATACAATAAAATTGCTTGAAAGTAGCACATCAGAAAACTACCTGCATTCGTAATGCCGAAAAGAGAAGTACAAATATAGAATTACACATTTATCGATCGCTCCGGCTACCCAAAATATACCTCTCGGGTCACGCTCGCACGCTCAATCGTCCGTAATCTCATCGGAATCTCATTACAGAAAATTCGACTGAATCGCATCTGCCGATATCTCGCGAGCCGCGCGACCCTCAAATTAATAGAGCCGCATTTGCCCCCCTTCCTCTCCTCTTTTTCCACCGAAATCAATTATACTCCGCAAAAAGTTCTTTCTCCCAGCAGCATGACTTTAATGCGCTTTCGGCGAAACGGGAATAGCTCTATCAGCCTCTTAGTTGCGCGCTTTTAGAATCGCAAAGACTCGCCTCGCCTCTCTCGCGCCATAACTCAAGCCTTTCCCGGTGATATCGTGTCGCGTCTAAGCTCACGCGCAGCCACTTTTTGCGCGACAGCAGCAGCGCACCTCTCTACCTACCGGTGAAAAAAGGAGCAGAAGCGCGCAGAACTCTGAATTAGTCAAAGTTGCGCGTGCGCGGGGGCAGGGATTATGCAAATTGACATCGGGACGTTTGAAAAATTTATCGCCGTCGTTTCCGGAAAGAGCGCGGCGCTCTCACTCTTTGCGCTTCCGCGCGCGCTGCAATATAATTCCGTTTAATAATCTAGCGGAGCGACGGCGGCAGCGGCAGCTTTTGAGCGAGTAATCCTCCTTCCCTCGTAGCGCGATGTCCTCCCCCGTGTAGAGAGTTGCTCGCTCGCGTCTTCCTCGATGCTACATACAGCTCACGCAACTGCCAGACACGTCCGTCTTCTTGACTTGCGGCAGCAGCTCGTCGAAGCTTTTATCTCGGCGGCCTGCAGTGTACGAGCGCGGCACGCCCGCGACAAAGCGAACGCGTCGAGCCTGGATGAACGGGTGTAGTCTGTGATTAAAATAATGTATCATTATAGAGTAAGCTAAATATTTTTGGTAGAAAATACTTAAAATTATATAATGAAGATTAAACGTAAATATAAGGTTCATTTCTTTAACAGGATTTTAAATATTAAAATTATATATTGAAAACTTTAATAGCTTTAATAAGCTTTAATCTCTAATAAGAAAAACTTTGCAAATAAAACTGTGAACAAAGAGAAATATACTATTCTCCTACTCACATCCATCCATAAAAAACACGAACTACGAGTGGTCATTCCCAGCTATGCTTTTGCTCTCACACTCTCATCTCCGTTCCGGAACTTTATCTCCACGCATTTCGCCCGTCTTTATCCTCGCGCTGCTGCTCTTCAGCTCTTTGAATATTGATGAGTCGGGTTTCGGCTCTCTGCAAAAGCTCGAAGCTCCGCGCTGAAGAGACAGAGCCAGCGCGTGGGTGTGTAAAATCCGCCGCGCGCGATCCGGCCAAGGCTATAAAAATGCAATAAACCCTCACGGGCGCGTATATTTTTGGCGTGCCATTATTTAGCCCTGTTCAAGAGAGCTGCGGCAAAAAATTCGGCCCGCACGCGGTGCTGCGTGTCTTTCGGAGCCCGAGTTATAACGCGCTATATACGTGTATGGGACCACCTGCGCGCTATGCGTCGCTATTGATGGTGATTTATTTGCGGTGCATACTGCGAGAGATCTAGGCGCATCGCGAGAGGGATGCTGCGGATAAGCCGAAGAGAGCCGAAAAATATTCTCTAAATCGATAAATCAGTATAATATGCGGTGCGCGCGAGAGGCTGACGTGAGGTTTCGTGCAGAAAGCCGAATGATTTTCTAGAATTGGCTTGTGTGCTTTTGACTCTGATAGGGATTTGATATATTATGTTCTGTATGTCGTTACTTTATGGTAAATGTTGAAAATTCTTAAAATTTCTCTATATTATTTTCGACGCTGTCGCTGTTCAGTCTAAGAAGCCCCTCCTTAAGTGCTTCTGACAATACATTTGTAGCCTTGTAGAAGTTTGTCTAAAGAAGTTATTGCAGTATCAATAACTTTGATATTATTGGGGCTTTGCACATGTAAGTATAATACACCATTGTCTAAAAATAAAAATATTAGGAAATTTATATAAGATTCTTTTTTAAATTTACTATATATATACTGTTTAATGTTTTACCCTGTTCCAAAATGTCCCCCACAACACACACTTTTTGCCCTTTTAGAATCTCAACGTCGTCGGAGCAATGAAAGACCGTCAGATCTATTTTATGCGTGAAATTCGTGATAACACTGAAGAATTTATTATTGTTTAGTTTTACGAAATCGTTTCTTATGTATCCTTCTATTTCTATAAATAATTGTAAAATTTCAGATTTATTTAATTTTATATCATGTAAAAACATTTGCAAAATAAACTATGTTATTTAAACTTACTTACTGTACCTACTGCATTCTGTATATCTTTAAAATCAGTCAGTGGCATTCGATCCATGCTAATTTTTGTATTTATAAATCCATATTGCTTAATTGAAGTGCTTTTTTTTAACTGTAATTCATAATTTACGTTTCCTCTGTTAAAATTTGAAGGTTCTCTGACGGTTAACATTTCCAATAATACTATCTGTAAATATGATAATTTATGAAATAAAATATATTTTATAGTAATGAAAAATCAATGGCCCTTGCGTAGAGTAACTTGCTGTATATTGAACGACAATAAAATCTGTTGAAAATTATGGTGAGCACGTTAATTTTCGCAAGAGTCTTTGAAGTGAGAACAAATATTATTGGATTTTGACTATATTAAAAGAACTTAAATATTGTTTGGTTACAGGACTTACTTGATTGGGATGTATTAATTTGGAAAATGAATGTGCTTCGTTTTCCCATGCAAAGCAATGCACTTTGGTTCCTTCGTTATTGTTAATTAAAAATTTAAAAAGATCTAATTCTTTATCATTATATCTTATTTTCCTAATTGGCTCTACATCATCGACATATCCGACAATGCTTCTATAAAATTTATGTAAAGTTTTATATTTTTATATTAGGTTGTTTAAATTTATAACTTATAATTTTACTGCTGTATGATGACACGTATATGAAGCATGAAATAATAATATACCGTAACTTAAAAATTCATTTGTTCTTTTTTATACTTACGTAGATTTATCATCTTTAATTACGTAGTTTCTTAAAAAATCATTTGATGAAAAAGGTGGTGGTGTTTCTATTTTTACTCTTTTTTTTTAAACTATATTCTTCATCATGGTTATGATTTCGTGATCTTTTAGGCATTTTTACAAAATAATTTAAATTTTATGAATAAATGAATAATTTATTACGTTGAATTTAAACATCAAAACTTTTTGTCTTTGTTGTGACACTTAACCAAACAATTTATATGGAAACAATCAAAACAATGGTGAAGTTAATTAGAATACAAAGCAGTTTAATAATCTGAAGTTGCTCAAATTCTTTCATTTTTTATTTAGTAGTTTTGGTTTCTAAATTTTCAAATAAAATTTTAGTTAACTAAAATTAATGTTAGGGTAAAGTTATTAGTTACGTTTTACACTTACTTAGATCCAATAACAAAATTTCGTTTAACATATAATGAAATGAATTGAAAATT
The DNA here is from genome assembly GCA_030522905.1 of Torymus flavipes. Taxonomy (NCBI): domain Eukaryota; kingdom Metazoa; phylum Arthropoda; class Insecta; order Hymenoptera; family Torymidae; genus Torymus; species Torymus flavipes. The sequence continues at coordinate 2,247 of JAPYZO010000974.1, read as the reverse complement.
CATTTGAGCTTTAATTAATCACTTGTTCAATTTTGCAGAAATTGTAATGAAATGGATTTATCATTCATTAAGTAAAAAGAAGGTATAAATTTAGGATGGATTAAGGCGTTAGCATTGTTTCATTTTTCTAATTATTTGAAATGTTGAATTGTTATATATGTTGGGATACCTAGTCATAAGATTTAAATTATAGAAATACTCCCATAAAGTTTCACAAAAGAGTATTACTGTAAATAACAAAAATTTGGTTCAATTTTAGTTTGAAATAATTATATTTTCCTATTTCCTATATAAAATCAGTGAATAAATGATTTAGGTCAAAAATATAAATAAGCATAAAAATAGCACACGGTATTTTTATGATATTGTGAAGAAAAAAACTACATTTATTATTAATTTTGATTAATTTAGTCTTTACTATAAAAGTCATCTATTTTCAAATAAATTATATTTAAAATACCAAACGTAATTAAAATATAAAAAATCTAATGAAAAATCGCTGCATTATTTATTGTATATTACAGTGCATACATATCTCCTCTCCAGGCAATTATCGCGAAGGACAAAAAAGGTAGAAAACAGACAATTTTCGAAAGGTCAGTGAGCATAGTCGGCTTATATATTCGCAGTCACCTTATTGATCGATTCTATTTTGAATCCTCCATGAATATCCTTCAATGTCTCGTTTTATGTCAGGCCTCTTTCTCACTCTCTCGCTTTCCCACTTCTTCTCGGCGCGAAGCTTTCCCAACTCTCCTTGGCGTACTTAGCGCGTCCGCGCATAAAGTATCCTCAACTTTTATGCATCGTAAAACACCTAATCGAATCATCGATTTTACGAGAACTCGCGCACAACTAATTTTTCGTCGGGCGTGCGTCGTTGAAAAAATTGACACGTTAACGATGACAAGCCAGCTTAGCACATTTTTCGTTGTTTCTTGTATTTTTCAGGCAGTAGCGTAAACAAACATAAGAAATTCCAGAGAGTATTTATACAATACTGCGCAGATCGTGGTATTGAGCCGCGCAGGCAGTCCTCGGGCTATGAATATTAAATTTAGACGTTACGTGATGCTCGATGTGATCAGACGCCTATTGATTTCATCGATTAATCTTCGCGTCTAAGTATATAAACACGAACCTCGCGAGTTGATAAACACCGCAAAACAAAGGCGTTAAACTTCTTTATGAAAATTTCAAACCGATGCGACATTGTTCTTTTATCAAACATTTTATTTCTATTGCTATAAATCTGAGTAGAAAATTTTTGTAAATAATTAAATAACAGAGATCTTTTTATCGTATAACAATTACGTAATTAACTTTCTTTACTCTCAAATAAAAAAAAATTATGAGTGAAGAATGTGATTAATTACGATGAACTCATGTTGCCGAAAAAATTAGCTAGCTAGTCATTCAAAAGGCATCTAAAAATTGTAAAAAAACGAATGAAGTGAAATATTAATTAAAGTGATTTCATTCCGATGCACAAAAAGAGAAAACTAATATCAATAAAAATCTCTTTAACAAACATATCATAAATCAAGAATCGTAAAAAATGTACATTAAGCATATAATTTCAGTTAAAAATTTTGTTTTAATCATTCAGGAAATAATTTCGTTCAGATTACAGTCCACACTCGAAAAACTTTTGAGGCGTAACACAAGTCTCGCCTTTGATGCATCCGCGTGTCGAAACCCCAACTTTTTTGCATCGCGCGCTGTATAATTCTCTCACTGTGCGCGAGAGGGCTATAAGCTCGCGTGCAGTAGTCAAGCGCCCATTCACCCAAATCCCCGGGCAATTTTTTTTTCACGCACCCGCGCGCTCGCGCAACAAAGTCTTCCTGCCAGACGAATTACTTTACGGCCGATTTCCCGCGAAAATCGAGCGGGACAAGGCGGCCCTTTGACAATGATTCCCGAAAGCCCATGTGCAGAGGGGCGAGCTGCACGGAATGACGCGATACAACTAGATACCCGGCGCCCGACTATACGCGCGACGCGATGATTAACGAGATGCACGTGTTCTTCATATCGCGGCGCTCGACTTCTAATCGGCACGCAGATCCGCGAGCTTACCTAGAAACCGAGCTGTGAAGGGCCGCTTTGTGCGAATGATATTTCGATTTAGTGCGTCTACTTTCCACCCCCGTCTGTGGGCCGGATGATGATTAAGTTTTTACGGACGATCGTATACCTCGAATCGATCCGTGTCTCTCTTCTCTCTGTCTCTCACTCGTCTCC
>JAPYZO010000973.1:0-45629 GCA_030522905.1 Torymus flavipes | reverse complement strand
CGCCGACACCGTCGTCTTCCCCCGTGCGCGCCTGTTCGTCGATGCAGCTATTTATCTTTTCGTCTGGGTACATATTTATCATATTTGCTCGTTTCCCGGCGCCGCCGTCGCCGACACCCCCGCCCTATATTATTCGGCGCGGCGATAAATCAATCGTGTTCCGATATCAATCTTGGAAAAATATCTATTTGATAGCAAATGAGGCTGACAAACGGTGTTTAGATGGGATGACTTCATATGTATTATAGAGAAAGTGTCTAGGGGCAAGATTGATTTTTCTTAAAATCATTAAAATAATATTAATTGATGACAGAGAATTGCATCTGCGCTTATTATATCAAATATAATTGAATAAAGTAATTAACTTTGTTTAATAATATTGAAATAAAACGTAAACTATTCAAAATTATTAAATAAAATTAATTCATCAAATATATATTTTTCAACCGTCATATATGTATATATAGTTAAAAGCTTGATAGATAATTGAATTATAACATATATATACTTATTACTGTTATTAAATATTAAGTCCTATGATACTGTTAAAAAATACAGATGTTTATCTAATAGTTTTAAGATTTAGTATTAGTAACTATACTCCGGACCTGCAAACAGGAAATTGATTTTCCTCTGCAGGGTTACTTTATGTAATATAATGAATTGTATTTCTTACTCTGGGTAATAAATAAAAAAATAAGTTCCCCAAAGTAAATTTTGTAATTGTGTCAAAATTGCTGAATAATACAGATTTTCATCAAAGTATCTTTCTTCATACGTTTCTCATTATCCGAAAGCACGGGAAGTTAAACTTCTCCAATAACTCGCGCGAACGCCGACATTTTTATTACTGTCCGATCCCCATCTCTCTCATCCGACATCTCAATATTACATAACTGGATTGCCTCTGTACGTATGACAAGCATATCTGGCGAAGCAATTTACTCGGCCGTACATTACACATCTCTCCATCCGCTTTGTCCGTACACACGCGCGCGCGCACAAGTCCCAGTCGACGGATTTTCTGATTTCCGGTCTATCGGCCGAGCAGCGTCCAACAATCAAAGCCAGATGGAGTTTTCCCCTCGAGAGAATCAATTAACGAGGTTTCGTGCGCGCGTACCACGGCCAAGAGAAACGGCAGGGCTTATCTACGAGGGAGGGAGCTTTTCCCGAGCCAATCTCTCCAGCGCGCGAGCGCGAAAAAAGAGAAGAGCGAGGGAGGAGAGAAAGAGAGAGAGAGATCAGCCGGGCGCTGCACTCGTGAAATGAATTACCATCGTTAAGCCCGAGCTCTAAGCGAGTTCATTATCATTTATCGGCGCCGACTTTTCTTCGTTAAATTCCGCTCACCAGCCGGGGGTGAGTGCTCCTTTATATATATATATATATATATATATATATATCTCTCACTCTATGGCGCTTTCCTCGGACTGATTTGCAGCTGCGATGACGCGACCTTGGATTTGTCAAATTATTAAATGGAGGGCTGGATTTATTCCGGTGCAATTAAGATTAATCCGCGATTTAATTTAGTCATTTTCCTCGTATTTGTAATACTATTATGAAATACTTTTGTCGATTCGGTCACTGTTACAAATTACATAAAAATAAATGATTATATAGTTTAAATATAGTACTTACTTATATCTTGAAATTAGAAATTTGATTTATTCAAAAGGTACCTAATCAAAACTTTAAATTTAAAAAAAATATTGTACACAGGTTTAAAGATACCATTTTAATATACCATTTTCATTATATTAGTTGACCCAAAATTATATTTAAAATTTAATTTATTCTAACCATCTTACAGTCGAAAATTTCATTCCAAAGCTGACATTTTTATTAATTTCTAGAAAACAGTATTTCTTCAAAATAACATTTTCATAATTGCATTCAAGCTATTCTAAAACAGTAATAACATTCACTTTTTCCTCGAAATGAAATTCACAACGACACCGTGAAGCCGAAAAATTCGCATAAATCCCATAGACCCAGATGGCTCGCCATCAGCGACACTATTAACGTGCGCGAGACACTTTTTATACCAGTACTACGTCAAACGAGTCAAACGCCCGTAAAAGTTCAAGACGCGTGCGCAAGGCATTATTCGCGCGTACAGAGAATTCGCCTAACGTCACTTTTGTCTAATAAGCCGGTCGGCGTAATTCACGAAACGGTCGTTAGAGAGCGAGAGAGAGGAAAAGGAGACACATTTTATCCGCTCGCCTTGACATTGGTTGTGGCGAGTTGTACGTGGGCGGCATAGGGAATCCCAGAGTCAACCTTGAGAGCGAGCGGTACTTTTTCAGGAATCTTTGGCCGCGAGGAGAAAAAGTGTCGCAGGGGCCCGTCTCGCGTAAGTATATATGTGTTGGAGGGAACAAGGAGGTCAGCGTCGCCACGGGCTTGTCAACTTGTCGCGTGTGTGATGCCGGCTCATATTTGCTGTCGCGCATTTTTTCACGGAGAATGAATGACTTTGACGACTGTCACGGGTAATTACATTTGGTTACTTTCTTTTTCCGGAAACTGGAAAAATCTATTTATGAATTTGAATAATAATTTTTCATTTGATCTAATTATTATATGTAAAATATTTACAAGAGTACCGATTATTATTTTATTTTCAATCTAATGAACGTTTCTTCTTCAAGATTTTCAATCTAATGAACGTTTTTTCTTCAGGATTATTATTATAGGTAGTATAATATTCCATATAAAATGTCAGATAAATGATAGTTTCCGCACACACAAAAACAGCGTGTATATTATAATATATATTCGCGCAATTAATTTACATGTTATTAAACTTACATTACGATGAGATATACCGTACTTCAACTATTCGTTTTTTTTTTACCGTACGGGAAAATGTAAGTTCACGATAACTATACATTTGTACAGGTTTATTTTTTCATGGTCAACTCACTCAGGTATAACATTCCGTTTCATTCGCGCCTAAATGAAACAATAACGCGTGTTTCAGTGCGTTGAAAATTTCATTAAAAATCTTTTAGCACAGGGCTATTAAATACCATCGCGTCAATGGGAGTCCACACAAAAGCGCCAAAGTGGAACAAGAAATCTGTGTCAGAGTCCATGTATCACATTACAAATATGTACAAATGCAAGGTGCTAACCGCGCCAACAAAAAGAGACCTTTATAGGATGCAGCCGCAATTGGTGCGCGCGCGCGCGCGCCTCTTCGTATGCGCACAATGCACCGCCCGCCGAGCGGAAGTATATATACGTACTTATACGAACGCTTTCCCTTTGCTAGCTTTGATAAGAGGTGAAAATTTTTCCCCAAATAAAAGAAAGCATATTATACATGTAGCCGAATAATCGCTGCGTTGCGTATGCGTCCTACGCGACGAGACACTTTTTTTTTTAGTCGGGCGCGCACGAGCCGTCGAAATTACGAGGCCAGCGAGCCGATGCGCCTAGCGGTTCTTCACCTTTTTCGAGGCGTTTTCGGCTCTCCTTCTTTCTCGCGTGTATATAGCTATATACGCGGGCACACGCCTTGCCGCGACGTCGTTTTCAAGAAACTAGGTAAACGGATCTGGAACACGCGCGCGCTCGTGGACTGCCCGCGCCCGCGTGCGGATTCCTCGGATTCCTTGCACCTATAATGCCGGACAATGTTCACGCGCGCGTGCGAATGTGTGTACTGTATACCTCTAATGTTCCCCTTGCGCGTGTAATGTACTTATAGTACTGTAATAGCACTCGCGTGTATTTTACGTAACTCGTCGCGTATATATATGTGTTACGGTGCTCCAAGCGAGCTTGCTCATTGTCGTCTTTTAATACTGGAATTCATTAGACTAAACTTCTGTTTTAGGGGCCATTACACACGCGTCCGCCAGCCGCGACGTTTATGAAGACCGTTAGTTAATGCCTGATGTATTTATTCCGGGCTCGCGCGCCCGTTATTAGACACTTAATTTGACGTATTGTGTATTATGCTAATTTCGCGAGCTGTGGTTGGTTTTTTTTTCACATAGCTTTAGTCGTGAGTGTGCGCAGTGAGAGCGGGTGACAAAACGTTAAATATTAAATACAGCTATTCTAAGCTGGATATTAAAAAGCATTTGACATTGCGTAGTGTCGGGTGTGCGCGTTAAACTCGCTAAACGTGTGAATTACGAATAAGTTTATTGTAAAATTATGTTGAATTCTTGAATCTCTTCTAATGAGCTGAACTTCTATGAACACTTTATTAGAATTAATAATTTGGAACCAATTGATGCATGGCTTTTTAAATATTAGATAATTTCGACAAAAATAAAAGTGTAGAAAAGCTTTTATATTGATTAATGTGAGCGAATTACTTTAAAATTTATGCAAGTGTAAAATAACATGTTTGATATTTATATTTTGTATTGGTTCAGATTAAAATATCAGTAATTTGCTCCAAAAATTTTAGTTTTTTATCTGAAAGATAACTTTAACTGTAAGGCACTGTAGTCTACCGCGGGTAAAAACCATAAAACCTCAAAAATGATTTCATACAATGCACCTTTTCAGTTCCAATGCAACTCACTTCAGTAGCTCCGAAATCCAACAACTAGTCGCTTCTTTCAGTTTCTCCGTCCTAAAAAAGAAACTAAAGCGATATCGCGCAGATTAAAAAGAACACTAGATATACATATACGTATAAAGCACAAGACGGCGTAACAGCGCAACTTTTTCTTCCCTCAACCTCCCGAAGTTGTAGTCGTCTGGTCCAAGAGAGAGAGAGAGAGAGAGAGAGTGAGAGCTAATTGGTAACACGAGCGCAGATGAAGAGTAAAGGAGCGTGACGCGGCGCCTCTTGCATGCATCGCAGCCCCTCGGCGTTCTCGGAAAAAGGAACTTCTTTCTCCCCTCCCCCCTTCGTCCCCCTTATTCGCGTGTGCTCCGGTGGCGAACTTCGTTTTCATCTTCTTCAGCCACTGCCGCCGCCGCCGCCGATCCTTTCTCGCGAACTTCTTCGCCGCCGACGACTCGACAAAGCGAGGGAAAGAAGCTAATATTTATGGCGCTCCGCGTCCTCGTCGTCGTCGGGGGACGTCGCAAAAAGCGCCTCCGGAGTAATAACAGGTTCGGAGCGATGCGCGCGCGGTGACACATGCGATGCCCGTCGCGCGGAGAGCGCCAGCAGCTCTCGGGGATTTAAAGGGAATAGGGGATTCGCGGCGAAAAAACGTATCGGCGACTTTTTGCCGAGTGCATTAGTGTCGTGAAAGAGAAGCCATTTTTCCTTTTTACGCTGAAAGCCGCGCAGCTCGCGCTGAGACAATAGTAGCGCCGCAGTATTCGAGAGCAAAGTAACCTCACAGTGATATATCAAATCGTATAAAGTATTGGGAAAGTAAAATTATTTAATTTATTAAGTTCCCAAGGTACTCTGACATTTTGCTGCTATAAATTCAATATTTTATTGATAATTGGTGGCTATACTTTTTAAGAATTTAATAAATATCGTAAAGCTCTAAAGTGCAATACGTCAATATAAATCTTATATATCTTTTTTCTATATCAAATATAAATTTTTGATATAGAAAAAAGGATGTAGTCAAAGAGCAATTCAAAAATATAATACTATTGTAGTAACTATAACAATAACTCACGGTATTTATAAAATTTTTATAATACCCGTTCATATATAATTCAAATCAATTTCTGAAAATTGTACTTTGAGATTATGCTTTGCGTGAATTAAGAAAAAAAGTCGAGCTGAATATCATTAAAAATACTACTCAAAGTCCTGCAGGTCTGCACCTTTACATTATCGATCAATCGGCATCAAATGGAAAACAAAATCCCATATTTAACCGACGTAATAATTGTGCAGTCTGGCGCAATGGCCGCGGAAAAAAGAAATCGCGTCTGGCTCGCTATTACGCTTCTGCTATATAGACGCCGGCAAAGGGCGCCGCGGCGACGTGAATTCGCCCCGGGAGCGAGCACGGAGCTTTGAAGTGCGGACGCGTGGCAAAACACAAACGAGAGACGGGGAGAGAGAGAGAGCGAGAGAAACGGCAGCAGCGTTGCGACGAGGGAGGAAAAATCGAGATGAGAGCCAAATGTCCTTGCCAGAGAGCGAGCTAGCGCGTTTCTTCTCGCCGGGGGAACTTATTGATTTATACGGGGGACTAAAAGCCTAAGAGCCGCCGCGGAAAATCTATCGGGCGGCGCACGAGTGTATACACACGCGTTTTTTTTTCTCCTCTAGGCAGAGCTGCGCGCTCGATGAAACGCTCGTCGTCCCCTCTTGTTACAGACAGAGCCAAGTGGATGTGACATGGGTGGCAATGTCATTGTCGGTGAAAATGAAATTGCTTTTTCATTCCATTAATTTGGAATTTTCATACTTTCAGGGTGATCGGAAGTGTGTTACAGGGGCATTTATTAGCTCGAAAAAAATTGACTTTGCCAAATCTATATATAGACAAATGTAGATCGATGTAGCTATTTCAACTTAATACCTTATATATAGATATACTTAATTTTGGAACATGAGTTCCACACATTTCGTGCTCATTTCATCCAAAGCAAAATGAATGCGCCGTTATAGTACTATACTCCAAAAGCGACTAATCTTTAATACGCGCCCTCGCATTATAATTTAATATACGCGTATACACCTAATCACCTCAACGCTCTGTGTATAATAACCGCAGAACTGAGTTCTACCACACGATCGCGTATATATATATATAATACTCAGATTTTAATTAAAGCCGAACATAGACACAGAGAAGGAGAGCGGAGGCATTAGCAGCGGCGCTTCATTAGCCGGTCCGCGCACGTGATCGATTCTCCCCCGCGCTCCAATCGCCGGAAAAAAAACTCGCGCCACAAAGCCTCGGCGCGCCGATTGATAATATCCCTCTCAAAAACACCTCTGCGCATGCACCGGCTCATAATTCTCCGCGATCTCGTATGTGTACCGTATTATGCAGCTGCAATAGTACGCGTGCGCGCGCGTGTCGAGAAAAATGAGACTACTGCGGGAAAGACACAAGTGGAACGCGTTGCCGTTTAGACAATCAATCGAGGCAAATCGGGATGGAGGAAGGCTTTCTCTATCTCGCTCACTCACTGCGCGCAGCACGAAACAAGAAATATGAAGTCCTCGCGCGAGCTTGCGTGCATGCGCGCTGCTGGTTTGGTCCCCGGCTGCTGCTGCTGCTGTCGAGAGAAAGAGAGAGAGAGCAACGCAGAAATCTCCCGTCGATGTACAGTTAGGCCATCGTTAACGCGCCGCGTGACTTCCGTGTCGTTCGATTCGATGCGCGTTAACGCCTCCGATAATGCGAGCTCATTAACTCCCCCTCTTCTCTGTACGTAGCCCCCGCGCTCGCAGTAATTTCAAAGAGAGTAGGCTCTCGCTTCTTTTCTCGCTCTCTCTCTTTCTCTCTCTCTCTCTCTCTCTCGCGTGATTCGCGCTATTAGGCGCATGCGCGGCCGCAGATATTTCGGAGCCTCGCGCGAGCATGCATATACGTGTATATATACATTGGCTGGCGAATTATGCTATACCGTTGCCCGCCGCGCTCTTCCTCTCATGCCCTCTCGCTTTTTCCTCTCGCGCTCGCGCAAGGTATTTTGACGAGGATCCGCGAGCGCAGGAGTGATTTAGTGCTTTCGACGCGAGCGCTGATTATTACGCGAGAGAGGGAGAGCGCTCCGGGGATCATGACTTTTAATGACCGAGAATTAGGCGAGAGCTCGGGCGAGAGCGCGTGCGAGCTTACATTCGGCCGTGGGTCGATGACTCCGCTCGCGATGTACATATAAGGTGTATAGGAATGCATCGATATGTAGAGGGAATTTCAGTCTGCGAATTTTCCGCGTGCCGTGATTTTTACAGCTGGGAAAGACAGTTTTACCCGAGGAATAGAGCGGAGATGTGTTATTTCAGATTGACGGCGCCCCGGCTGCAATTAAAGTAATTGCACGTATATGGACATGTGTCGATATACGATGGGCAATTTCTTATTGCGATCATCTTTTTAGTTGTTGTGTGCTTTGGATGTAATTAAATGTGAGATAAGAATAGATATCGGAAGTCTCGCTGGATGGTGTACGTATATTTGTGGAGATATTAAAGTACAATTATTATTGAGATTAATAGCTGTGCGCTGAACAAACAGGAAGAGATACAGTGTATGGAATTTGAAAAAATGGGGAATCCCGTGAACAACATTACCACTTTATATAACCGTTTCTTGGTATAGGGTAACAGTGTATCCTAACAGTTTTTATACTACTCTCTGAAAATACTCCATATTTCAATAACGCTTATATTTCAAACCGTAGAAATTACATAATATATTGGCAAGCTTTAATAAAAGGACAAACCTGCGTACATGTAAAACTAATAAATAATTGTAAAAACGAATTACTCCCTGCATCGACATCTAATGTCAAAAATAAAGATTTAACACCATGCGGCACCGGCAAGTTTAGCGTGTCTGGGTGCTAATGGAGCCTTGACTCTCAGCGAATAGAAAATACCTCCACGAGCAATATAAATTTCTAAGGGCATTTTTCCCACTTCGATCTCTGCAGTAGTAGGCACACTGCGGTCGTTTCATCATTTACGCCTGCATTTCGTTCCTATACATTTCTTATTCATGAATATGGCAATTCTCGACTTCTTATTTCCTTACCCCATTCGTCAATTCCATTACAGAGTTGCCTTTTTCAATTCTCTTCAACTAAAAAGCGCTGCCTTTCGCCTACGCAAATTCAATGTTTGACGCGTGAAGTTATATAATGACACAACATAATATATTATTTACTTCTATAGAAACGTAAAAAAAAAATTATTGCCGGTAAGAAAACTTTTTTATTTATTGTATTATTTCTAATATCACACTTACCAAAAAACAAAGGTCTCATTACAAGCGGCATTACGTCGATTCATTTCCAGACGACTGCTCTGGCAAACGACGCCGAATTCCTCCGGTGCTTCGTCCGCGCCACCCGAGCGAGAGAATGACTCAGCGCGGCGGGCCAACGGCGTTGTGCGGCATGGCGTCTGAGCCAGCGCGAGCCGGAACAACGGGGATCCCGACGCGGCTTCCTCACCTGTGAGAAAGAGCTTTTCCTATTCTATATATTTGATCTTTATTTAGGATTACGAGATAGACATCGCAGAATAAAATTTTCTAGTTTTAAAAATTCTCACAGTATCATATAAGAGTGTTTATATATATATATGTTTCCTTTCTAAAAGTGAGACATTACTTCTATATTAAATATGGTTACTATGAATGATTTTAGGTTTAAGTTAAAGTATAGGGCTCTACACCTTGAAAATCGGATTTTATTATACGTTGAATAGAGATAACAATATCATTTTAGAGCAATTTTTCGGTTGTGTCCTTCGATGACCCCTCTTGAATTTCTGAAAAGGATGACTCTCAAATAAATGGTAGGGCTAAACTCAACTTCCTTTATCATTAGCAGTCGTAATGGTCGTCGTTAAACGTATAATTCTTTGAAAGCCAAAAGCTACAACCTGTTTTCACATAAAATCGATTTCAATTCCTTTCTTCCTTATTTACTCCGGTTCAAATTATCTTCTCCATTACATCACACCCCAATAAATCTTATTATCAAATCTTCTTCACACCGTCGTCCCTTCTTACGTAAGATACGATTTGAATGGAAAAAAGCCTCTCCCGCGCAATCTACGTCGTCACCTTTTTCACCTCTCTCCAACTCTAAATTTCCAGAACCTCTTCCCTCCTCTAATTCACTCTGCCCCTGTTCCATCATGCCTCTCCTTTATTATTCCCCCGCGCTCGCTCCGTGTGTCTCACGTTATGTGCAGCCGTTCTTCCGCATCCCATTCTCTGTCCCTCGAAATTTCGCTCTTCTTCCCCCTTTATATATCCTTCCACTTTTTCCTCAGGCCCTCAGTCTCGTGAGTCGCTCGTCGTGCGGGTTCTCAAGTTCAGCGTCTCTCTCTCTCTCTCTCTCTCTCTCTCTTCTCCGCCTTAATGAGGGTCAATCCGCTCGCTCGCTCGCACACCGTTAGCCCGGGAATTTCGAAAAAGGCCTCGAAGCCCTCGAAAACAAAGACAACGACTTTTTTCCGCTCCTCTCGGTCCTTTTATTCGCGGCCGCGCGCTCTCTTCCATATTTTTCTTCCGCGAATATATGTAAGAGAAGCCTCCTCGCGTGCGGAAACGTATGCAAGGAATGCCGCGCGCGCGCAGGAAATCGTCATGAGAAGAGGCTAATGCCTGTCGAGTGCGAGTGTGTAGCGAGCGAGCAAGCGAGCCGAGGACCGACGCTGGAATGTTGATTTTTGCCGCGTGATGATGCACGTGCACGCGTGCTTCCGCATATCAGGATTGTGTAATGTATGTAATAATTGCACGCGCGCGCGAGCGCCTACCTTTTTCCGTTCTCGCTGCTGGCCCAGCGGGTAATTGATATGTGGCTACCGTAATTGTTTGTTGTGATTGATTTAATGAGCGTTTTGTGCGCGTTCGAGCAACTAATTTTCGACGCGTCGAAGCTATATATATGTGTATATGTATAACAACACCTCGGGGCTATGCGCTCGCGCGCGCGCGTTTAGCTGAAATGATGGTTTTTTGAAACAATTTGCCGAGCATGGAAAAGAGAGGCCGGGGGCAGGCTGATTGAAGGCGCGCGCGTGCAGCGCGAGTTTTTAGGCGCGTGAGAAAGAAACTTGAAAGGGCACTGAAACGAAGTTTGTCGATCGTCTCGAGAGATGAGCGCGAAGCGAAAAGATTTATCAGCATGTGTATTTAGCATTCGTCTTCTAATTGTATACGAAAAGCCTGGAAATAAGATAATCACTGTAAGAGTAAATATTTTTAACTGTACCTTGCTTGCCTTTTAGTATACCCATTTACTATTTTCTAATTTTAAAGACTACAACGATTTTTTCAAATATTTATTTATACTTTGAAAATCGCCAATAAATATTCCTGAATCTTATAATTAGCGCGTATATTTTACACTCAAACGACTCGATATTTTTTCTCGGAGACGTCCAGGATTAATTATGCAGTTACCTCAACAAACGCCGCATAAAACAAAGGGAGCACAGCCCCCGGCGCGCGAGCTCGCAAATATAAATTAGTCGCCCGTGGCTCTTAACGATCCAATTAAGGAATCCCACATCCTGTTAGATTTCCTCCAAAACTTTGGCGCGCCGAGCTATCGAAAAACGCACCTATCCCAAAACCGACCGCGTCGAATTTGGCATAATGACTTGCGCGCGCGGCGCGTGTGAGAGAGCCGGTGTGTGTGTGTGTCGCGCCATCGGCGGACTAAAGATCTCGCGAATCGAGGGAAAAAAGTAGAGGCGAAGAAGTGAGAAGGAAAGAAAGAGAGAGAGAGAGAGAGAGAGAAAATAAAGCGGTCCTCGAGCGTTTGTTCAGCCTTGACTATAGGACACACGCGTGCGTTTATATAGGGACGTACACGTGTATCCGCTGTACGTGACGAGGGGCGAGCGAGAGAGAGAGAGAGAGAGAGAGAGGAAATCGACTTATTACGAGAGTTCGCCCGCCGGTGTATTGTGCCCAGGCACACGCGCGCGCGTTCTCTCGAGATATAAGGGGGGAAGGCCATAAACTCGGCCGGCGCCCGATTGGATCGAGAACAGCTTCACGAAAACGTCTCACTCGCGCGATTGGGGAATGCGTAATAGCTGGTGATTTTGGGATATTGTGCCGTTATGGGGTGCTTCAATTTGCACGTTCCTATTTGTTTGAATGACACTTGGTATTAGAAATAAGCACGAGATACATCGAATCATTTGATTTTCATAAAAAAAAATATACAAATTTGGTATAATTATTTTCAATTATATCAGCCTACTCAGTTTTTACGACTAGTGGACCACATTCACGGGTAATCATCGTCTCGTTGCAAGGTATAAATAATTTAAAGATATCCATCTTATATAATAAGATGTAACGGTTATGATTATTATGACGAACTTAAATCTGACACGAATAGCTATTCATAATTATATCTATTTTCGAGAACGCTGACTACTATATTACAGTGTCATTCTGAAATATATATACAAATAATATGTACAAAAATATGCCGCAGTCGGTGCTGTTACATTCGAGTTAACGGTATATTAAATATAGTCGACAAATGAAAGTAGAAAAATTAATAATTGACATCTTTTAATTGACATCGGGTTCGTTTATATCTTACTACATGCAGCGATATATACCCTGACAGTTTCTATTAGTGTACGCATTTTTCACGTCTCTTTCAATCAGAAATTTCTCATTTTCAAACTAAACCTTGAATTTGATTTTTATTCACTCGCGCTTCTGATAATAGCGGATTTTGACTTGATTTTGTAAATGATGTAAATTACAGGCTTTTTACGATCTTTCAAAGTTTGTGGAAAAGATTATAAAAATAACGGTTAACCAATTATATTCTTACATTATGCAGGTATTTATTTTAAGCATTCAAATGCTCCAAGTATATATACTTACGCTATAGTAATCATGTCACCTTTGTAACATATAATATACTTCTTCAGAGACAACTATTTAAATTTCAATTGCGAGCTTATTATTAGAGCACGAAAAGCAGCACTTATCATAACGCTCTACATAATATAAACCAGTCGTTAAATAATAACAATTTCGTATACATCGATTATACTTCCAAAAATAATTAAAATATCAAAGAGTTCTAAGAAGAACTTCGTCGAAGGTAACATCCAGCACTTAAACCATAAAATGTATAAATATATTATCGCGCATTTTTAAAACTTGTAAATCAAAACATCCGCTCTCGAATGCATGTAGATCAATGCTTAATAAATCATCGCTAATTATTACGGCACTGAAAAAGGCTGAGAGCCGCATAAATAAAAGGCGCGAGAGCGCCTCGCTCGTATATGCAAAATCAGTCGCGCGCGGCGTTTATTTTTAACGAGCGATTAAGCGTAATTTAACGCAAAGCTCAAACATCGCCTCGTCGTCGCCGCGTCACGAGCGTGCGTTCCCTCGAGCTACCTTCTCGCTACGGCCTCTAAATCAATCGATGAAATCCCCCGAAGAATTGAACGATGGCCGTATAAACGGCTGATACATCATCTGCGCGCTCGCATCGGGAAATTGCCGTGCCGGCGCCGCGCGCGCTCCCGTATATAAAAAAACATGTAGCGGCGACTGCGCGGAATGCGCGACGAAAAACGACCTCACGAGGCCGAAAAATAGGCGCGCGCAGGTGACAAAATTGATATAATAGGTATAGGCGCGCTGGGGCACGCTTTTTACAGACGCGCGTCGATCTCGATTACTCCGATATACGCGGGGCGCCTGTGCCAGCGCTCATATATACGGCAAATTGATAAAAATAGAGGACACGCGCCCCCGTAAATCATCGAGGCGAGAGAGAGAGAATGTATATAGGTACACGGTCGTTGTCATTCCGTAGCGCAGCGACACGTATATGATTTTTACATTTTAAAACGAGCCGCGGTTAATTCGAGCTCCGCGCGCATGACAATGTCATCATCGGGCCCTCCTCCCTCTTATTAAACGGCGCGCGAGTGAGCGCACTTGAAATGCCCGATCGTACGCGCGCGCGCGCGGCTTATCGCGATTGTCGCGTGCGCGCGTCGGGCGTCATATACTCATATGCATATAGGATAGGATATAGCGCGTCGTAAACTTTCGCCGAGCGAGATTGAATTTGACGAGTAGACGTGTAGTATAGGTAGCAGCGGAATATATATACATATAGTTTACAATCTCGTCGCCGCGCTTCGAGAGGACTAACAAGGTGTAGCTCCATAAATTTTCCTGAAAACTACAGGCGGCCCCCTTCGGTGTCGTCTTGTTGCGGCGTCCGGCAAATTATTGTCGTGCTCGTATATCGCAGGAGCAGGACAAGGACAGAGAGTTACGCGCGCCGAAAGTATTTATAAGAGCTCATTTACACTTTGTATTTTTGTGTTATATAGCCAGAGCGTGCGGTAGTAATAAGCTGGTAGCGCAGACTTTTGCTGGTCTGTTTGTGGGATTGAGCTATTGATCGTTTTGTTGGGACGGAAGGATCGCGAGCGAGTTCGTTTATAGCGTTTAAATTTACCACGCGCGCTGCAACGGGGATGGATAAAACAGGAGGCGGCGCACGCGTGCATGTGTGCAGGAAAACCGGGTGATTTATTGCGCTAAAAACCTACTTATCTTATTCGGGCTATCGGGCTGCACTTGTGATTTCTACACCAATACATACGTTATACAATTATATACGGAGATACGCGTGCGATGTGTATATAAACAAATGCGCAGGCAAAGGAAGTCCGTGCATCGAGATAATAAGTTTGTGGAACGTATACGGTTATATACTATAATATGTTCATAAAAAGATGTGAGCTACTTCGTGTCGTTTAATTTTTCGAATATATTAATTTTTTTACATTAACTTATAGAGTTAGCAATAAATAGTTTTAAACTGGACACGCAATTAGCCTGAGTAGTTTTTAATCTCAACGTGTTGCATCTAATATGTACTTAATCGAAGATGTTTAAAACTGGAAATGAAACGTAAATTATAGTTTTCTGGGCGTGTACTGTGATAAATTGGAACACATTTGTACTGAGCGGGCTACCGAAGATGACTTAACAAGTTTCAAGATAAAAGTATAATTATATAGTGTTACAGACGTATACGTCTGAATGCAACCGAGAATATTTGTTACGAATAGGGTCACCGTAACTATATATACCAGTTATAGGTCGTCCTAAATAAGGAATTTTGAAATTGTTTAAATAAAGTAAATTTATATAAATAACTTTTATTTTTATAACAAACAGGGACGCATATAATTTTAATTCACAGTATACTGTTGTCAGTATAACTGACCTTTTGCGGCACCTTTAATTTATGTATTTGAATATTTGAATACAAAATTTGTTATAAATCGCAGATATACCTTTATTCGTTTGAAACCAAAATAATATACAAAATATCCTTTATATAAGGGAGCAAATTAATATTTTAGTTTTATAAATCATTAAGAACGACTACATGAGTTTTAGCTGAAACTTTATTTCAAACGCATAAAGCTATAATTTCCAGTACTAAATATAATTCGTTAATTATATTAACCGAATAACCATTATACGATCGCACACAGCAACACTTTGCGATAAATAAACTGTCAATTCCAACATAACGAGCTCTACCCATAGCGAAATAAATAGTCTCTATCACCCGTATATATACCTACGTGTGTACCGTATACAGCGCCTATATAGGTAGCTTGCGCGCACAGCACGAGTCCGCTTGCACGGGACATCTCTCAGCGCGTATGCAGAGAGAGAGAGAGAGAGGGAGCGGAATACATCGAAGGCGCTACTCTTAATTCTGGTCCCGCGTGCTCGCGTCGATACATCGGATTAGACGCACCGTTGGTTGGCCGGCGTAGCCAGTCGCCGGCGTCGATGCGCCCTGCATATTTTCGTCACGCTCCGGCGCTGCTGCTCGCCAGGTCGCTCCTTGGCGCCACGGCAGCGGCAGCTGGCACCTAACGCCGATCGACCTCGAGAACTCGCTGCCGCGTGCGCGGCGAATCGCGCGTTACCACTTTTTCTGCTTACCCAAGCGCATATTGCCGTATATTGCTGTTTTTATTATTGATGCGGTGGCGATTTGGCGAGGATGTATGGCTAATGCGCTGTCGGAAAGGAGAGAGAGGCTACGCTCGAGCAGGTTTTATGGGAAAAAGAAGCGGTTGAATTGGGAAATGGAGAACTTGCGAACGTTGGGTGTGAAGATGTTAATTATGGGAGGAACAAATTTTATTTTGACTTAGGTTTATAGTTGGGTAGGTAAATAAGTTGAGCAATCTTTTATAAGTTTTATGTTTTTTTAAGTAACATTATTAGATTTAATGCAGACCTACTTGTTGCTGTGGAATTCTGATCCAAGACTCATCTTTAACACGGTTATCGAACTCTATATTTTTTTTCTTTGCGAAACCCTGCGGCCGTACAGACTAACTCATAAAATTTCCCTTGTAGATAAGAACACTAACGCCCTCGTATACTCAGCCCTTATTAAAGTGCTTGTTTGAATCGGCAAATTGCTATGTGTAACGCAAAAGTTCTCCATCTGGTTAACTCTAATATACTGTCTTTTTTAATTAAGCTACTCGTTAATATGAGGTTTTTAACCTCTTGAATTCATTTTCTGTTTTTAATTGAAGGCTCATGGATGCTTGTCAAGTGAACGTGCTCCTATAAACTATTTTTTTTAATTTCATTTTTCATATAATGAATTATTCAGGGAGTATATCTAATGTGCTTCATGAAGTGTGAACTCATTATTTGAGTATATTTTAAAACGAGTAAAAAAGTGGAATTAAAATTTACTTTAATGAAACAAAAATATTAAGATTACCTAAGTCAACAAATTTATCCAAAATGACACCCCATTTCACTATCTTTTTTCATTTAAAAACAATGCAAAATACTTGACTTTCATCATTACACATAAACTGTATATAGAAATTAAAACTCAATTATGCACCTTGATATTTACTTGCCATTCGAAACAATATGTTTGATAAAGTATTTCCATTTGGTGAAATAGTGGAAAAGCTGAGCCGAGAGAATTCACACAGGAACGTTCCTCCACGTATATTTCAGGAATGGCGCTGCGGGATTCTTCATTCGCAACTCGCAGCGCGTCGCTGCGGAACCCTATTCAGAGGTGATACCAAAAGAGCGCGTGTTTAACGCCGCTCGCACGTTCTTTCCGCGTAAATTGCTGGTCTTGACCATCAATTAACTTGCAATTAACTCTAGGAAAAGACTCCCGTCGGGAGGGAGAGAGAGAGAGAGAGAGAGAAGTGCATGCGTGGGCACTCGGAGAAAAGAAGAGTTTTTTGCACTTTGCCGCGGAGAGTTGCATGATGCACGGCGTACGCAAATATAACGGGATAGCTCGCTCGCATGGCAAATTTCGAAGAGCTCTTGGCTACTGGATTCTTCAGACTGCGACTACCGTATTATAATACTTTTGGGTTTATTTAGCACATGCAATTTACACCAAATTTTTATAAAAAAGAAGAAGTATATATACTGTATATATATATATAATAGTCGCGTATGTATATTATGCGTGATTTGCATGAAAAATGAACAATTGATAATAATGTTTTTCTCGCTAATTATTATAATGCCGGTTGCGATAAAATGCAAAATCATCCTATATATCCCTCATCACTCGAAGCCACATAAAACTCGAACGCAGCACAGAAAACTACTTCCTCCGGGCAACGCTAGCGTGTACATCTACACTTGAGACGCGCTGTAATAATCCGCGCCGGCGAATGTTTCGCATATTACCTCGGCTAATGGGGGAACCTCGCACGCATCGAAAACGCAAACTCAATAGTACAACGACACAAGATATAGCAAGATTAATCTTGATATTGTATTTTTTGCCTCAATATTCGAGACAATAATCGATACAATATTTCTATACAGTTTTCGATACAATATCATGATTAAGGTGCGGCCAGAATGTAAAGAATTTTGTCTTGTCTTGAAAATAACTTGAAATTTCGTAATCTTAATACTTTATTGAAATAATCATATTAACTAATGAAATAAAAACAATTATTTAACTCGCCCACAATTGCAGCCCTAGATAAAACAACGCGCGGTACAATAATAGCCGTGCCACGGGCTCAGTCTTATATTGGCTGTCGATTCGAACCTTCCGGGCCAGAAAAACAACGGCAATCAGCGCCGATAACGACAGCTCGCGTCCATAATTATTCAAAAACCTATCCGAACACGGTAAACTCATGTGTATCTACTCTCGCTAGAACACAGCGGCGGCCGTCGTGGTTCGCCACCCGCATTTCACATTCGACTTGTTCATCGCGGTATCTATAGGTATACACTGTACCACTGCGCGGATGACTTAATTTACTCGGCGCGTTACCATGGCAATTTATTTACGGATTACGCGCGAGTGTATTGCCATTCCGCAACAGCCGTCGATTAAGGCTTTTCAGCCGAAGAGCTGGCGTTAGTCTGCTCCTTGACCTTCGCTAATGAAACGCACGGTACACTTATGCACTGGCTGTTGCGCAGTGACCCGTTTCAAACGACGGCTCTATACCAACCGCGAGACTTGAGAAATGCAGACGGCGTAGATATTGACTTGCCGAGCCGCGCGTTGAACTTAATTAGGCAAAATCCTTATTTCACGTGGTTCGGTGTACCGTAAATGAGCTGTATATTATGTGTGTCGAGTGTAATTTGTGTAGAAGTATATTTTTCCATAGAATCACTACAATGATAAACTTCTATAATAATAATAATCCGATGTCGGCGTTACGTCATTATTATCTTTAGCTCATCCGTAACTGCTTCTTTTACTTTGAGATCCTGTATTCTTATATAAAAACATTCGCACCAGAGTATACAGTTATAATGAATATTTCACCAAATACCATTCCCGTGATGGGAATTTATTTGCTATCCACGAAGTATTTTTAAAGAACGTACAAAATTTTATCTATCATCGGGATATTTTTAGAGACACATAGAATACTGTAAGATTGAAAATGAACGAGGCGGAATGATTTTTATATAATTGTTTCTTCTTTTTATATATTAATTGTAAATTCACTTTCTAAACAATTGTGAAATACTGTAACAATCGATTTGTCTTCTTATTCTTCTTGCCATCCTGCTCTGGCTGCTTATGCAGTTTGTATAATTAACTGTTCACCTCATTAAAATTAAGAAATTATTTCAATAACAACATATATAAATCTAATATACAATTAATGCTGCATGAACTACAAACCTAACACAAAAAACTATCATTTTAAAATGGACAAGAACATGGTACACGTTGAACAAGCACAATTGATTCTTAAAAGCTCGCCCGTTCCCAGCCAGATCCATCAACCTTACACCAGTACTGCAAGTTTTCCTACAAACTACACACGCTCACCTCGTAGCCCATCACACTTCTCAAGTCCAATCGATCTTTCGCCGATCGCATCATCCGCAATACCGACGACTGCCTGTACATATATACTATGTGTGTGTGTGTGCGCATTGCTCCCCGGAGAAATCGCGGAGCGACGCGACACAGTCGCGCGATGTAAGCCTCGTATCCTCGGCTATACCTATAACATCCATATATATATATATATACCCTCTTTCAGATTTTCCCGACGCACGCGCGCGATTATCCCCGTGGGTCCGCTTTCGCGCGGCGGCGACAAATTGACTTTAACAAGCGCGATGTCGCTGCTGCTGACGGCTTCATAAAAGTCATTTCAATTTCCGCGTACAGGCGTATATAGAGACACGCGCGAGAGCTTATTAATGCCGTGATTTAAGGTAGCGTAAAAAAGCGCCTCGCGACCGAAAGCTCGCGTGCGCACGCGTAAATTTTCGCGTTTATTGTGCGGTGACCAGCGTACTTACGCCGGTTACTTTACGGTGTATAGACGCGTCTGCGTTTGTATAGGTAATGAAAAGCAGAGTGGAGAGTGAAAATCGGTAAGGGGAACCCCAGGATTGTATATGTGGTAGATGTGCACATTAATTGTGATCCCGGCTTGATCGTTACTTTTATGAAGTTGGTAAATTTTACTAAATAATAGGCTTGGACGTGATACCATTCGGATGTAAATTCTCAGTTGACACGTTATGCGAGGGAAATAAAATGTTGCTTCCGGGAATATATAATTTATATATTTATGATAATAATTTCGCGAGGCACAATACAGTTTACTTTATTGCTATCGAAAGAGATTAGAGTATGTATAGGTATTTGCCTGCTATTGCGTATACGTCTGACATAATCCTACGCCTATCTGTTTAATATTCAAAGGTATATGTAGCTTCAATTAGTGAGCTTGTTAAGGATATCCGTGGTGTATAATTATAATTTCTAGATTATAGCAATGAAATCAATGCCTTCATTAAGGTATGTAGTAAAGGATACAGGGAAAATCTCTTTCTCGATTAACAATTTCGAAGAACTATAAGATAAAATTAATAGAAAGAACTATTAATTTTTATTCCAATTTCCAAATAAGATAATAAATCAGTATGCGAACTCGAATTAAACGCTACATAACAGAGAAAATTTAAAACTCGTTTACGTTGTAAAGTACAAAGCCATTTACTTCATACGTGTCATGTAAGGAAAACTGCTTTAAAGGAAAATAAAGAAATAATTGGGGATGATTCGATTTAAAAGGAAACCAATCGATTAAAAATAAAAATAAAATAAAAATAAGTGACGCAAGGCTTGCCGTTGATTGAAACCGCTATACAGGCATATAGAAAAATGCCAACGGTTTTCACGGAAGCTACCGCGAGAAATTGACTAAGCGACGTCGAAATCTCCATCCCGGCGCTTATATCCAAGCTACATACACAGCACGAGTAGGCGCAAACTCGCGCGCGGGGGGAAAAATAATTCAAATAGTCATCACACACACACACACACACACACACACACATCTCTCCCAGAGCTCTCTCAGGAGGCCGGGAATGCCGGGGCGCGCTCGGCGTCGATTCATCAATCCGCGGGCTAGCAGCTTCCTCCTCTCATTCCGCGAATGCGCGCATAGCGCGGCGCCTGGACCGTAAAGGCACTCGCGTCATTACGAGAAACACGGGCCGCGCGCGCAACGTTATCGGGGCATTTTTCCGGGCCCGGGCGTATATGGCTATACGTAGACATACCTATAGCTATATATATAGCTACGTATAAGGTCAGGGCGAGCGAGCGAGCGCGTATATATACCTTCGGCTAACGATTACATCGCGTAGGGAGATGCTAATACATACGCTGCGCCCGTCGGGGAAGTATTTAAGTGTATCGCACGCGCGCGGGAGGGAGAGAGAGAGAGAGAGAGAGAGTAGTAAGGAGCGGCTGGATTTATCGCGCTAATTATGGGCCATCGGGCTTGATGATCTCGCGTATAGTGCAGCGGGAGATATATGTATGCAGCGAGGCACGCCGCGCGTTCTATGGTTATATAGCTCGTGCATGCGCGTGTAGCGGAGATGGCTCACGAGCTTCGTGAGATTGCGAGTGCGTTGCGTCGTGTACGTCTCATTTTGAGGAATTATTTCGGGGCTCGCTACGTACGGCGATATAAACTCACCCTGATTTCAATTTGCCAGAGATTATATGGTCCGGGATAATGAAATTAAGCAAACTAGCTTATAGTCGTACACATTTCTGTATCAAACTACTGTAGCAGAATGGAGCTTTTAATTTTAGTAGTTATAGTGATGAAGTACAGCCACTTTGATCGATCAAAGTAAACGGCTGTTATAATTGTTAACCTATACCTATATTGAAGCATTTTTAATTAGAGACTAATCATTCCTCGAGCTACTTACACACAAGTCGGAAAGATTCAAAACGCTACGTTATGAAAATTTTTATTTGCAAATTATAACAAGTATTTCACTAGTAGCAGGAAAATTACAGGAATAAATGATTCAGAGTCATTATTTTCAATTAAATAACACTATAGGGACATTCATATATAAGATTTCATTATTAACACGTGAATTAATTTTTAACGAGACGCGCGAGTTAATTTAGTCCACAAGATGTTTAGTAGTATAATCGTAGACCGTGAAAAATTCATGTTTCGATTTGTATCGTATTCCATTTGAATTGAGTATACAGCCTGGAATGAGTCTTATAACCTTGCTACTTTGCATCGTGTTGTAGATTTACCTACAACAAAGAATCTCTTAGATTGCATTCCACGTGTGCGTATAAGAGGCGCGCTCAATGGCTCTAACAAACCTTCAGACATGATTTTTTGTTCAGCTATAAACTGCGCGTTTCAGAAAAAAAAATTACTAAATGCCTCGCCAACAATGGACTTTATTGTTGTATATTTTTCGGCCTTTTTCGTCATTATAGTACATAAAAAATTATTTTCATCAAATCAAAATAATACCCAAACTTCTTCTTTATAGAAATGATCTCACTATGTTTTGAACTTTTTTTTTGCTTTCGCATTATTCCCACTTTGATTTTATCTCCAAGATTTACTCTTCTCAATAAGAATTGCATAATATTCTAAACGATCGTATTACTCACCCTAAACGTGACAACAGAAAGATTTAACTTTAAAAAAAAATTCAAGCGTGGCTCGATGCATTATTTAAATTTCGGAGTCGCGTAAATTTAGCAGTGGCTTGTAAAGTTTCGAAAATCAAGAGGTACACCGCAGGCGAATTTCGAAGGGTCGAATCGAAAGGCAATAAAGTGTCAGGCGAAAAGAGCCACTCTGACAAAGACCTCTCGCTCACTCGGCGCACGCACTTCATGCAAAAGCAGCACTCGAAGAAATGAGCGCGATAAAGAAGCTCCTCGCGCGCGCGCGCGCGCAGACAAAAGGCGAACGACACGTTGTCGCTCGGTAGTCCGACGATCGGCTGAAAGGACATTCATCGCACCCAATAAATTTGGCGATAAAAGGACCGGGACGAGGTGTAGTCACGGGAGAGAGGATTTTTTTTCGTTGAAATGCTGAAAACGCTCTGCTCGAGAGGTGTAGCACAGGCCGTTATCCCCGGCAAAAATCGACAATTTCGTGCCCGCGCGTCTCGCGACATCGATATACCGTAATGAAGGCTTACGCATCACGCGCGCTACTTTTTTTATTCTCGTCACCGCTGTGCGCTCGTTAATGGTGTCCCCGCGCGTGCGAGCCTCTGCACACGATGAATTAAGCCATTATGCGGACGCCCCGCGGTGCGCGAGCTGCCTGGCATAGGTACGCATGAGGATACGGTGGAGATCGAATCGCGCCGCGTGCGATCTCTGACTTTTCTATCTGAAACCGGGCGACTTTTTAGACTTTAAATTCTGCTATTTTATATACCTTTTTGTCCTTACACGCAGTTCTTTTGTGAATATTATTTGAATAATTGTAATGATATAGTTGTGATGATATACCATGTATAATTTTATAAAACTATTTTTATCCAAACAAAAATATATTTAATATAATTTGATTGTTTTCATTTTTCTTTTCTTCGAGAAACATTTTTTGTAACGATAAAAATTTTTAAAACTCTTTCAATGTTTTTGAGATTCCACAATCAAGAAATAATTTAAAAAATGTATATCTGTATTTATATGTATATGTATAGCTAAGACACAAAGCGTATATATAAGTATTTTCTCGTTGATGTGCTCTTTTTATGGAGAATACGAACTCTCGCCTCCACGGTTTGCCAGCCATGGAGAAAAAAGACGTTGCCCTTTTCGAATTCACCATACCGTGAGTGTAGGCAACATAATATCGTGTTTCTTCGAACGTTTTTAATTGCGCGGAAATCCCCGAGATTGCACACTTGCGTATACATAAATGCTGTATCTTATCGTGCATTAGAATTTTATTTGTTTTGCTTTGTCTAGCAACAAAATATTTATTAGAAGAAAATAAGAATTTTATGCTTTTTTTTCAAGCTACACAAAATGTAGGTTTTTAGATATTCAAATTAAAAATCATTTTATGGAAACATGTATTTATTTAATAAAAACATTATTAGTAATTGCAACGGTGGTACGATCTATTTATTTATAAAAATACGGTCGAAAACATGAACCTTAAAGTAGTAAACTATTTTGTAGATTTATATACTGATAGTTCTTATCAACACCTTATAACTTAAATTGTTATGTAGAGCTTCAACCACCAATAGTACCGATGATACCTTGGTTTAGTTTATTTTTTTGATCTTGACCTATAAATCTCGTGTCACAAACGCATCTAGTTCCTTGGCATTTTTTCCATTGGCAATATGGACTGCAATCATTATAATTGCATTGAGCATATGCTGTAACAAAAAAATTGAAGTTAGAAAACTATTATATAATAACTTGAACGGAAAATAGTGTAAATAAGAAATCTAATGAATCAAAATTTAATTAAATTAAATTTTCTTACTACTGTAATGCTTTTTTCAAAATTAGATAGTTGTACAAATAAGTTCAACTTCAAAAATTGTTTTTTAACAAATGAATATAAGTTGGTATGAATATTTAGCATACATATTTTGGGTTTACTGATATTCATTTTTAAAATAAGATTATCAAAAAAATTGTTTTTTTTTTACACAGCAGAGCATTTATTTTGACAAAATATTGCAACATTTTATTCATTCAAGTTAAAATGAAATTTCTTTTTAAGAAAAGAAACTAATTTAACACATTTGCACTGATGTCCATAAATGAAATACCTATATAATATGTCAGAAATTAACTATTTCTTTATTTTTAATATTGTTTTAATATTCTTTGACGATTGCATTTATGACGGGATCAAAAAGATAGCATTGAGATATTTTTGTACATACCTTGAACGAGCATGATGGACGCAATAAGCAGAAGAAAATATAAAGATTTCATGTTTGTTCTATTTTATGAAAGCTGCTGACTTGAAAGCTAGTGCTGTACTGGCAATCTCCGGCATTGTGTCGTATTTATATTCTATGTTTGACTCGGGATTCCCGAGCGTTAACATTCGTTATTTATTGTACTTCGATTAGCCGGGGTTCCCCTGTTATCGCTTCACGCACACTGCTATGATGTTTTATGCAATAAATGTTGATTTTCCGTATAGTTCCTCAATTAGTTGATTGAAATGTATTTGATCACGTGTTGTAGATTCTAAAAATACTTTAGATATTCACTCAAATTTATCAAAGGTACTACATATTTTTTTAATTATAGTAAATTTTATCCTGTTTATCGAGCACTAAAAGTACATATTAAGCAATATTAACTAATATTAACTAAAGTATTAAAAAATGGAAAAAGGTATAGATATAGTCGTTTCCAAGTAATTGTGATTTAAATCGTAATTTAAGCGGAGTAGTAAAGATTGTTATTGAGCTAAATAGGTAGTGAATTTAAAAATATTTTTTTCAATGTTTTAAACTTGCATTTTCAAATAAAAATGATGTATAATAACAAATTTTAGAATTTCGCGATTTGATTGGAATTACTATATACTTAAAAACTTGAGGAAGTTTTCTGGAAATTTTCTGTACACTATATATTGTTGTTAAAAATTTGTAGCATTTTTCGTGATCGTCTCGAGTCGGGCGCACGTCGTGACACGTTTAAGTACCGTGACGCTCGGCCTTCAATAGCATTTATCGTAACAGTCACGAAAAATTCTATTTTGAAAAAATGCATAGAATACTGGAATTTTCCAAAAAAACTTCCTTAGGCGTTTAATAATATAGTAGACTGAAAAAAATGTTAGGCTGTAGAAACCGCAAAGCTTCGATTTGATGTACTATACAGCACTATTTATACTAATCATTTATCCTTACAGACGGCTGAAGCAGTCTATTTATTTGTATAATGTAACGGCACTATTATCAAATGCGTAAAATGTATTTGTACAGCTCTGACAACGATGCAATTTAGTTTTGCCGCCTGTATTTATTTGTCGACAATGCTACAACGAGAAGACGATGTTTCTGTTATAACCTAGAAAAGTAAGAAAATTCGCCACATCTTCCGGTTTTGCATATTTCATCTGAGTTTTTCATTTCATCCAGGGTATTTATCAATGGAGATTATTTTAATGACAAATATGTATGTATGTCGAATCATAACCTATTTAATGCTTTTCGACAAAAGAACTCTATACATTAGTGCTATCAGTGTATCTTGTACGGCTCTCACAACTGTACCAATACAATTACTGTACCTACAAAATTCAGCCAAAAGAAAATCAGCCAAACAGTATCGTTGTCAAAGTCGTACTTTCAGTTCTCCTAACGTAAAATTTTTTCAATGTAGTTCGAATCAAATTGCAAAATTCGAAAATTCATTACACAACTTTTTCATAACGATTTTTAAAATAGCGAGAAAAAATATTTTAAAATTCACTATTTGATTCAATAACAATCTCTATTTTTATTGTTTATAACTCTTCTAACACCCCAAAATTTATTGTATAAAATTTTCTGAAATAAATATTTGATCAGAACGAAGTTCTGGCGAGTTGAACAGAAAATTACATTAAACCTTTTTTTAAAAAAAGACAGTTTATTGGGATTTTTAATAAAACTAATAAAGATAAAAATTTGATTTTTTCACAGAAAATGCGAATTTCAATTCTTTACACGACACTTTCTCAAAAACTTTTTTACTATTATACAAGGAAATGTAAATAAATAATACATTAGTTAATAACCAAATTGCTACGAAGAAGCAAATGTAAGTAGTATGTATAGTTTATTTATTATACTACTGTTATCTTATTATTTCTTATACTCTTAGCCAGTCATAACATTGGAATATATTATATCTTTTGTCTAAAATCAAAAGTTTTATTCAAAAGACTTATACTGTACAAATAATTCATTAGAAATTTCATCAATATAAAAAAGTATATATTCACTAATATAAAACTCTTTTTCACTCTACCAAATATTTTGTCGTAGACAGATAATAAAATGTTTTTATCACTTTAATGTGGTTTCGGCGTAATAGGTCGAACCTGTGAGGAGCCCCGCAGAGTTACCGCAAGTATTGATTGTCAAATCCGTCTTTTGTCGTCATTTAAGGAACCATTTAAGTTCCTCACCCCGAAAAGATCTTGTTGGAAAATATTTTTTCTCATGATTTGGTCAAATCTGATCAGACGAGTAACCGTCGGGTAACAAGAAAAAGGCTCTATTTCAGCGAAGCGCGTCAAAAGGTCTATTTCAGCTGAGCACGTAAGAAGGTACCAACTCGACATCACAAGAGATACTGAGATGGAACCTGTGAGAAACCCAACGCGTTCAGTTGAGATAGGACCTTTGCACGCGCTTCGCCGACGTAGGAACTTCTTCTTCCCTCCCGATGATTATGTAAGTGAGGATGAGATCAAAAATTTTCGAGTGAACGTTATTGTATTTCATAAGATTTTAATGTACAAAGGTTTATGCGATTCTGCCAACAATTTTACATGGAATTACCGAGAGAAAAATTCGGAAATATTTTATGTGTGAGACGTAAAGTACTATAGTTTATTATATGAATTAGTTGTCAGGTTATAAACTATTGTAAATAGTTTTGGAGTTATCAAATATTTTCAAAATTTCTCCTCGATATCTCCATATGAAATTGTTTAAGAAATCAAACGAGTATTAAAATCGCATAGAAAAGAAAAGTATTCTTGTATTTACTCGGTACTTTTTCAAACAGGAAATATCTGCACATGTGAATAAAAATTTTCGCTAAAAGAATTTTTTTTCTAATGCATAAACGATCCCGTATTAACATATATCATTACTTATCCGATCAGATTTGACGAAACCATAACAAATAGTACATTACGCAACTATAGTGTGCAAAATAGGTCATTCCCGCACAAGTCGAGTTTGTCAAAAGAGACGAGAGCGGGTGATCACCTATTGCACACGTGTTGCGTATACTATTTTTCCTAACGAGCTGCGCCGAGTTCGATTTTGCGATTTTGGGTTCGCAAAATCGAATTTTGCATACTTCGTTGGAAAATAGTTATTTTCGATACACATGCGATAAAAATGATTTTGCCCCAAGTGTAGGTTTCTCGATCGAGCGAAGTGAGGGTGACAATCACACTTGTGAGAGAATCGTTTTTCGCACGTGTATTATCGAACATTATTTTTTCACGGAGTGAGAAAAAATTATTTTCTTATAACATTTTTTCGCGATTGGAAATACCTTAATACGAATAAACAATATAAGTATCTTTCTGCTCGGCTTCTTCCTTAAAATATGAAGTACTATCGAATAAAAAAGATAATAAAAATTTATAAAACTTTGCTTTTTTGCCTCTTCGGAAAACAGTCTTTCTAATCAGTTTCCAGCAGTATGAAATAAAAATACTTGTTTTAATTACGAAAAATCGGTTTCCTCTCATATATGTGAAATAATTATCAAAAGGTTAAGAAACAAAAAGTATAAGTATTGTCTCATTACTTTCCTCTTTTTATGGAGAAGACGAGCTCTCGCCTCCACGGTTTTTCTTTCCTTTTATTATTAAGCATTAGAATTTTATTTATTTTGTTTCGTTTACAACAGGATATTTGTTAGAACAAAATAAAAAATTACACGCTTTTTTCAGGCCCCACAAAATTTAGTGTTTAGAATTTCAAATAAAAATCATTTTTTTATTGATAGGGTAGATGTGGGAGTTACTGTGCCCTCCCCAGTTACGGTGCCCTATCTTTTAACACAAGGCACGGTAACCAAGACACCGTAATTAAAAGCCGTGTTCTTATTGGATGTCAGTAATTGCCGCATGCAGTACCCAAAGTTCATATTGATATTGCAACATTTATATGTATTTATTTAATAAAAATATTCTTAGTAATTGCAACGGTGGTATAAAACTGTTTATTTATAAAAATAATGTCGAAAGCATGAACTACTCATGTTCATTCTTAACGCCTTATAACTTCATGTCGAAAGCATGAACTACTCATGTTCATTCTTAACGCCTTATAACTTCAATTGTGACGTAAAGCTTCAATCTATCCTGTCCTGTCACAAACGCATAACTTTCCCAGGCATCTTCTATTAAGGCAAAATAGTTCGCAATCATTAAAATCGCATTGACCATATGCTGTAACAAAGAAAAATAAAGTTGGAAAATTATTATAATTATACTTAAACGGAAAATACTGCAAATAAGAAATCGGCTAAAAATTTTATTTCTGAATAAATGACTGGTCAAAAGGAAAATAATAAATCAAATTGAGTTTTCTCAGTAATGTAATACTTTTTTCAAAATTTGATCATATTTCCAAGCAGACAAAATAAATATTATTTTAACAAATTATTTTTTAAATACTTTTATGATTAGTTTATAGTAAACTAATCTCAAAGTAATTAGTTTCGATAGAATCTTTTGACAGAGTTGAACAAATAAGTGTAACTTAAAAAATTGACTTCCCACAAATAAATGTAAGTCGCTATAAAAATTTAGTAGAAATTTAGCAAGTAAATATGAGTTGCAGTAAAAATTTAGCAATAAGTTATTAATTTTGATAAAATGTTTTGATCGAGTACTACGAGGTTGGACCCCGAAAATTTTTTTTTTAAAGCGGCTCCAGCACGATGAGTTGTATTTATATGAGGGAACTCGCGGGGGCACAAAATTACTTTTTGTAAAACAATCAAAACTTTTTTATCAAAGTAATACAATATCATTTACTATATATACGGACTTAAGATATGTTATGATACGTAAAAATAATAACAATACACACAATATACAAGCATGCAAAAGCATTGATTACAGGTTTTTATGGTATTATATTTATATTTCTCTAGTAACTTGATACTTTAATTATGCGATAAGAATCTATGAATTATGGATTTTAACAAAATGAGAGAAAGTAATATTTCTTATTATAAGAACCCATGTTAAAAATTAAATTTTTATACATTTCTCTCCGTATAGTTCATCCGGCACTCCTGGCTAAAAAATACTACAATAAAAAGTTTTAAATTCACACTTGAAGTAGGTATTTTTCTTTGTTGTTACTTAGAATGCATTTACGCTAGTATCAATAAAAAAAAACCCTATTTCAGTAAATTAACTATTGCAATTATTTTTAATATTCCTTTAATATTCTTTTACGATTTTATTTATAGTTTCAAAATAATAGTATTGAAATATCTTATTCTTGCATACCTTGAACGAACATGATGGTCGCAATAAGCAAAAGAGAATATAAAAATTTCATCTTTGTTCTATTTTATGAAAGCTGATGAATCGAGAGCTAATGCCGTACTGACAGTCTCCTGCATTGTGTCGTATTTATATCCGTGTTTGACTCAGGATTCCCTAGCGTTAACTTTCGTTATTTATTGTACTGCGTTTAACCGGGGTTCCCCTGTTATCGCATTACACACACACACAACTAATGTTTTGTTTGATAAATTTTTACTTTCCGCAAGTTCCTCAGTTTAATATGCCGTTCAATTAGTTGATTGTTGGAAAGTGTTAAATCACATATACATATATAATTTCGATATTCAAATGTTATTATTAGATAAGATTCCATACAGATGTATTACACGATTTTATTAATGCTTATTCTTGACTAAACTACGAGGATGTTATTTCGAAAAAAGGTAAAATAAATAATAATACATTAGTTAATAACCAAATTGCTATGAAGAAGTAAACGTATGTAACAGCATGTAGATTTTGTTTATTTTACTATCTTGCCGCACAAGCATTTTGTCATCACTGCATAATTAATTAAAATCGTATAACTAATTAAAACACTTTGCCAGATGTGTTATTACCGACATAATTTTAGAATGTCTAAATCTTTTGCAAATATTAATAGAATTACTTTAAAAAAAAATTTGAGTATAGTATTTACATATACGGAGCGCCTGGAAGATCTGTTTTTCAAAATATCTACTCAGAACTTATTTAATTAAATAAAAACCGCAATGCCAATAAGTAGGATCCTGTATTTTTAGAATTTTGCCAGTTTTGAAACGGGCGTATCTTATGGAAATGTTGATAGAATCACACAAAAAAAAACTTCACATCGCCATAAAAAATCAACAACTTATTTTCCTCCCTATAACAGCGGTTTTGACTTGCTTTTCAAATTAGTCGTATTCGAAATAAAAATATGTACACAATCAATGATGATGAATTTCTAAGATAAGCTCTATTTTCTAAACTCCTTAGTATTTATAATTAATATTTATTCAATACATACTCCCCAGTGCAGAAAACTTCGGAGTTTTGTACCAAAGCTTTTTGACCTACAGTCTATCTGTACGTAGTTCGTTATCTTTACGAAAAGCATATAATATCCTTACGATAAAAATTTGCGATAAATTTTCCTTATCTTATTTTCATCAGTACTATTTTGGTTTTGGGCTAAATGTGTCAATCATTGTAGCTCGTGTTCGACGTACATTTCAGATCTTATCATGTATGAACAAAAAAAAAATATATATATATGCTTCAATTGTCACTGATTTGTTTTAATATAATTTTTTAACATTTTCATTAATTTTCTTTTCTTTTCATTTAAACAATTTACTGGTAACTATAACTACTAATTATATGTAAAATGCTTTAAATTACATACTAGTGACTAGATTATAATAATGTTCGAATCTTTGAAGCTTAACAAGTACATAAATAATTTTTTACATTTTAAGTAAACTGACTTGGCTGCCATCTAATGAACCAGTAAATAAAAAAGGAAACAATTTTTAATTACTTATATCCTCGGTAATTCATTCTCCACACTCTACAGAATAGTACGCACCTAGGGATTCAAAGTAAAGAATGTCCCAGATCGCATGTAAATGAGCCGAAGGCGAGAGTGACAAACATGCAGTCTGAGGCATTCTCTGTTTTCTCCCGTGGTGTGTATACTATATTTCTCAACACCAGGCCAAAAGTACCACATTCGCTCCCGGTTCATAATAGCAAATGTGATATATTCGGCCCTTTGTTGCGAAAATAGTATAATATGCAACTAGGGAGGTAAAAAGTGGGACAGTCCAGAGCACGTATAAATTGCTATCCGAGCTAAAGGCGAGGGTGGTAAACCTCCCTAGTTGCGTAATATACTATTCTATTAATATATAACAACTCTGAACTGCTTATAACAATTTCTGAATTCAATTATACTTTTTTTTATAAAAGATCGTCTAGAAACATCTATGAATACTTTTATTGTAGCATTCCTATTTCTTTACTGGCATACATTTTTCAAAATGCGCTGCCGAATATGACACGTAACATTATACACTGCTATTGACCAAGACGCGGTGTTTCAGACAGGGAAGGAGTGCTGATTCACGCGCTAGTTTAACCGAAGAATATAAAATGGACACTGCGATCTGGATGAGTTATTTTTTCCAATGATTGTTCCTAATAGAAAAGTTCGCAATGATATACTACATTCTTTACATAAAAATCCTATTCGAGAACTATCGTTCTATCGATCATGTAAGCAATAGAATATCGAATTTTCGATAAAAAGACAAACAATTGACGCTAGTTTGGTTTTAAAGTAATTGAAAAATTGTAACCTTAAGTCTTTTGATGCTATTTCTCAAGGTCCATGGATGCTAAAATTTCACAATCTAGAGACATCCCTTGTAGGATTCCCATACAAAGATATGAAATAAAAAAATTTTTTATTTTCAAATTCGTATTTTTTATTAAATAAATAAATGTAACTTTTTTTATTTGCATTTTTGAATCACATATTTCGAAGGTTCAGACTTTTGACTACAGAATATTTGGAAAATTTTGAATGAGCGGTATTGTACTGTATAAAGTGGCTGGAAAAAGGGTTGAAAAAGCGTTCATTCCCGACTGGATGGGTACACAAAAATATTATTAGTGATTGCAACAGTGGTATGAAACTATTTATTTATAAAAATACTGTCGAAAAAACGAATCTTAAAATAGTAAACTATTTTGTAGATTCATATACTGATAGTTCTTATTAACATCTTATAGTATAAAAGTATTTTCTCGTTAATTTGCTCTTTTTGTAGAGAATGCGAGCTGTCGCCTCCTTGGTTTGACGGCGATGGAGAATAAAAACGTTGCCCTTTTCGAGTTTACCACCCTCTATGTAGATATATAATCACGTATTTACGAACGTTTTGAATTATTCAGAAATATATTAGGTTGCACTCTTACGTACATAAAATCTATTCCTCGTTACGAAAGAATTTTATTTGCTTTGCTTTGTGCATAGAGTATTCGTCAGAATAAAATAAAAAGTGATACTCTTTTTCTGAGACATCATAAAATGTGATTTTTAGAAATTGAAATAAAAAATATTTTTTTTTTCTAATGCGAAACATGTATTTATTTATTAGCAATATTCATTATTAGAAGCATCATTAATTGTAACAGTGATATAAATTGCAGTAATATACATAAAAAAATCAAACGTCTCAGTTACTTTAAAAAAAAAATTCATGTGCAACACGTGCGTGATGTTTCTTTAACTCGTGTGATTCTCACCCTCGCTATAAAACCACTTCTCGCAGTTGTTGTACAATATATTATCGTTATGAAGCTTCAACCGAAATGCGAAGTGATGATACCTTGGTTTAATTTATTTTTTTGATCTTGAGCTACTAGTCTCATATCACAAACGCATCTAGTTCCTTGGCATTTTTTCCATTGGCAAAATGGACTGCAATCATTATAATTGCATTGAGCATATGCTGTAACAAAAAAATTAAAGTTAGAAAACTATTATAATTACTTGGAAAGTAGTTGAAGTAATACATCTGATGAACATTTTATTTCTGAATACATGTTTGCTCAAAGTAAAAACAAAAATATAAAATTAAATTATCGCTGCGATGCTTTTTTAAAAATTTACTCATATTAATAAATATACAAAATGAAAATTATTTTAACAATTTATTTTTTAAATATTTTTAATGTTATTTATAGTAAACTAATTATCAAATTATTTAGTCCTGATAGAATTTTTCTATAGAACACTACAAATATAAATTCAACTTCAAAATGTGTCAGGATCATCAAAAATTGTTTTCTCAAAGATAAATATATTTTGCTGGGAAAACTTAGCACTTTACTCAAAGTATTTATTCTGGTCATATGAAACATAAATATCATGATACTATGGTGAATTTAACAATATTGCAACATATTATTCCTGCAAATTTATTCAAACTAATATCAGTTGTTATTTTATGTAAGAAATAAATTAGCACTTTCACACTAATATCAATAAATAAGAACCCTATTTCAGTAAGTTAATTTTTATGACTTTACTTTAAATATTGCTTTGATTATTTTCTTTATAACTGTTAGAAAAGTAATAGTATTGAAATATCTTATTGATACGTACCCTGAATGAACATGATTGACACAATAAGCAGAAGAAAATATAAAGATTTCATCTTTAACTATATTTTATGAAAGCTATACTGACTTGAAAGCTAAAGCTGCACTGATCTTCTCCGGCATTGTGTCGTATTTATATTCCGTGTTTAACTAGGGATTCCCCAGGTTTAAAGTTCATTATTTATCGTACTTTAATCAAAGGGGACTTGCGCTATTATCGCAATACGCATATACTACTATAATGTTTTCATTGATAAATTTAATGTTAATTGTCCATTTACTTTGTAAAATAAATTTTCAATCTCCGAATGATCCATGGGGAGATCAGACATTACAATACATTTAAATACATTTCAACGATATTAATTTTAAGACTGATTCTATGAATTATTCGAGTTATTGACATATAATAACACAAAGGACAATGAATGGCAACTACTTAATAATATGTAGCAGTAATATAAATTATCAGAGTTTCAATTTTATATTCACAACTTTGTATTGATATTTCATTATTAGATCTAAGACCAACAAGTATAGTTTGAGTATCTTTTAAATTTATTTATATCTCTAAAAAAACTTTTTACAATTCGTTTTTCATATCTCACGAAACTGTAAACTCTGTGTTAATTTTATAAGAAGTTATAAGCATTTTGTATGAAAAATGAAGTTGTAACTTTTTGTTACATTTAAAATAAAAGATAGTCAAAGATTTATCTTAAACAATGCACAAGATTTTTACAGTCTCACAAGATAACAATATATATGTACTTGGCTTCTATATACATTTAACCTATGCGCAGTAGTTGAACACACATTGTTCCGGCATCGCCCGATATAATAGCGACGAGGGTGTCACCTAACGGTTGTGTTGCGGATATGATTTTTTGATCCTTGGGGCGGATTTTGATGCCTGTGTTTAACCGGCGTGAAGTGTTAATCGATTCACGTAGTGTTGCTATACGCGAAGGCAACGAACGCGACAAGAGGGCTATACATGCTCAAACGCTTGGTATTGGAGGTCAAATCCGTTTCCCGGCGTCATTTAATATGGATAAACAGAGACGCTCTCCCTCTCTCTCTCTCTCTCTCTCTCTCTCTCTCTCTCTCTCTCTCTCTCTCTCTCTCTCTCTCTCCCGTATATGAGCCGGTGTGGAAAAATGTACGTGCCGCGCGAGGAAAACAGAAGGTCCATTGAGTCGAGCTGGTGCGGAAGGAGATAAAAAGCTCACCTTCTTTGGCTTATTCCCATCAAGAGGCCAAGACAGAGACAGAGGCGTAAGCTAATCCCTCGTCGCGATCTGTCTCCCGGCGTCGCGTGTTCCTCTCGTGGCGGAGGGTCATTAAACGATCGGGCCGCTCTCTCTCTCTCTCTCTCTCTCTCTCTCGCGCGCGCGCGCGCGCGAGGAAGACGAACGGGCTCGCGAACTCTCCCTCCTGCGCTCGCTCCTCCGCGTCCTCTTCTGCAAGTGCACACACGCGGCGGGGGCCATTACACTTTGTTACGACGAGCCACTTACAAGTGCCGCGCGCGCCCGGAAAAAAGACGCGCGAGGGAGCGGGTAACGAGGCGGAGGGAGCGATTTAACGAGGCTGTTATTGTTGCGATTACGTTAACTCAGCGTGATCGGGGGAAGAGAGGAGAGAGAGAGAGAGAGGAACAGACGCGGAGACAAAGCGGAGTGGACAGCCCGGACAGAGGGATCTTTCTCTTTCTCCCGCGGCGCGCGCGAGAGCCTCTCTTCCGAGAAGCGGCCCCGCGATACCGATATACTTCAAGCTCTCTCCCTGTGTGCGGGGTATATATACATGTACGTAGACGCCGACGGGGGTTATCGATGGATTCCCTTTGAGAGAGTTTTGTTGCTCGGCAAGAGAGAGAGAGAGAGAGAGAGAGAGAGAGGGAGGAGAGAGGCCTCGCTCTTTGACAAATAGCCAATACTTGCACTTTTTTCGAGATTTCACTTTTACTAACGGCTTGGGAACGCTCGTGGGTGGTCCGATTCTCATCTCGCGCGGACGTGAGAGAAGTAGAGGGTGAGTTGTGCAGTGCCCTCTGAGCCCTGCGCTGTATATATACGAGCAAGATATCAAGCTAATGATGAGTGGCTGCATTCATATTTTTATTTTCGCTTCGATAATTCGGACAATAGTATCTATATATGTAAAACAATAGACTAAACATTTACAGCTCTGTATATCCTGCCCCGCAGCAAATGAATTCCAGGCTACACAGAAAGCTTTCCAAATGGCTACTCCTTACATTTGTAAATGACGGTGTATCCTCGACCTTGGCGGAATCTCACCTAATGAAACTAACGGACCAGCCGAAAAAAAACTCGAGAAATCGCTCTGCACGGCTTATATATATATACCGGCAACACATCCGTGCGCTCGCGACACGACACGCCTCGCCGCCCTTATTTAAGATCGAGTCCTGTCTCTCTTGCGCGCGAACCACCCAAGCGCACGCTAAGAGAGAGGATGGGACATCCGAGTCCTTGAACTCGCCTGACCTTTACGTAAGTCCTAACTGCGCGGGTTCGATGAACCATCGGCGGTGCTGCTGCTGCTCTCTCTCTCTTTCTCTCTCTCTCTCTCTTTCTGTGGCGAACACACCGGACTGGTCACGCACACGCTACCGCTCTCGCGAGCTCTCCTTTTCGGTGTCCACTCTCCATCGATATGCCTTTCACTGCGCGCCCGCGATCGAGAGATGCAAAGCGTCAAGCTCGATTTGTCGGCGCGCGAGATCGCGTGCCGCGGAAATTGGGATACGGCCGGATGCCCGCGCTATATACTCGCTCAAACGGAGATCGCTTTAATTGGAGGGTGCGTATGAGCGGTCCATCGCCGTCAATGCTCGAATTTCGAGAGTGAAGCGCTTGTAAGGAGATGCTGTTGCGGCGATTATCGTTTCTTGCTCGTCTTTTTTTTTACTTTTACTTCTCTCATGTTGTACCGATGTAAGCTGAGGAGGAAGATGTCGGGTTTTTCGGGACTGTTTGGGCGGTTTTCGCCGGACGTTCACCTTCGTCAAAGTTATTGTCAGCTCCGCGGCTCGCTACGCGTATGTGTGTATTACTCAGGTGATTCGTCGATCCAATTTTCTGTGCCCGGTATAATTTTCGCCCCTCGGCAGCTCCTCTCCGCTAGGTGTATATTTAGAGCGAGCCCTTTTTTGCCATTCTCGTGCCATTTACGTGTTTACAATTTAAACTTAGACCTGTGAAGGATTCCTCTGCACTACCTACACCTGCTCGCGGGAAAAAATCCTCATTGCGATTAGGTGTCATCGCTTATTCATGTGCGTGTCTATATGTATACACGTTTAGGTATTACCATAGCCTGTCAGCTCTGCAGAATCAAAAGTATTTTATAATACTCTTTGTGCATTCGCGCGCGTGCAAAAGTTAATAAATCGCGGAAATTATATTTAGCCTTCGAATAAAGTAAATATTCATGAATTTATGAGACAGTTTGTTGAGGCGCTCGATCGAGTCAGCGTAAAATGCATTAATTTTTCCATACTCTACTGACAGTCGAGTGGATAAAAATAAAAATGTGTTCATATAGTTATACAAAACAAATAGTTTTTCAGCTTTGTGCTCATTTTTATAACGATATCAAAGTATAAAAAATGAAAATTTAAAAGTCACTCGAGTGAAGATTCGAATTAAACTAATTAAAATAACATACTGTAATGCGGAAGCGTTTACAGATGTCTTTGACCTTTACGAATGGCGTGCAAGTGCGCGCGCGCTTGGCAGAAAATATGCAAGGATACGCCTATTCTATTAAACTATCAAATAATTGAAATTCAGCGTTCTCCTCGCTCTAACATGACATGTTTACAGCACGTCAGAATAATTGTTATTACGGCCGAGGAAATTTATTCCGAAAGGCTCACCTTCCTCGCGGCCGAGTGAAATAAAATCTGATACCGAGCGGAGAGGCAGTCACTCCTCCGCGAGCGCACAGTACGCATGCTCGGGACGCTTCTAAAAATAGTTCGCAGCCGCGATAATAACCGCCTTGGAAAGCGTAAAAAGCGCAGAAGAACAAGAACAAGAAGAAGAACAAGTAAGTATACCAGAGGCAAAAAAAAGGAGCGAAAACCCATCGGCCGGAGTGAGGCGTCGGTGTAATTTCCTTCGGCAGTTCGACGCGAATCGTTAATCCTGGCGCGGGGTGTTTGCGCCTCGGAAAAAAATCGCGCGGCACACACAGGGCGCGAAGTGCCGGAACGGCTGGGCGAGCGCACGCGTCAAGCCGTGAAAATATGGACGAAGGGGGGAAGGCGCAGAGTCTCTCGAGGATGACAGGAGTCGAGTCGCCCTCCACTCTCCTCGAAACGTTCATTTAGCCTCATTTGCATCTGAGCGCGGCTGAACGAGACCTCCTTCCGTCTCTACTTTGCGCGCGGACGCAACGATCCTTTAATGGATTCTCCTTTTCACGAGCACCTGCGATGGCGATTCGCTCGCTACCTTTTTTCTCTCCCCCCGCCGCGCTAGCTCTTGTCGGCGCGAGCGGAGGAAATGGAGTACTTTTGGCGTTTAATTGAATTCTCGCGCGGGGATTATTCCGGAGGGTATTAATACGCTTTTCAATTCGACCGTTTCGTTTTTGAAAGGATAATAGGGTTTATTTTAGGACGCCGCGATAATGAATGGTTAAAAAAATTTTCATCTCTCGGGTTAAATATGTAAATAATTGATTCCACTCTCTAAAAATGAATAATACGTAAAGTCATTAATTCACTGGTACAAATAAGTAATAAAAGTGA
Organism: Torymus flavipes; assembly: GCA_030522905.1. NCBI lineage: Eukaryota > Metazoa > Arthropoda > Insecta > Hymenoptera > Torymidae > Torymus > Torymus flavipes. The sequence continues at coordinate 6,891 of JAPYZO010000973.1, read as the reverse complement.
CTACTAATTCTTTGATGAATATTCACTTGTTGTAGTTATAGTGGAATAAAATTTTCACTACGTATAAATAAGTGAACATTGACTAAGGATTTGGTTAATTTTTTCGCTTATATTCGCACCAGTGAACGACTCTTCAAATATTAATTTTTAGAGAGTATATAGTAGAATATTATACGTATTATATTATTACCGTTTAACACGATAAATTTATAAATGTAATTTTTATAATATAAAATAAAGGATTAGAACGATGAAAATAATGAATGCCATAGAATTGAGATTTGAAATTGCAAGGCACGCGCAGCGGCCGTATAGAATATTTTTGTATCCGCAACGGTAAGCCATCAAGCGGAACTTATAAATTATATTAATTCTTATCGCGATAATCATTCATTCAAGGCTCAAAAAGGTATCGCACTCTATCTTTTCAAAAGAATAATTAATTATATCCACCGTGCATTTACTTCCTCTTTGTATCATCTTGCACAATACCTCAAAGTCCAGATATTCACGTGCGAGTTACGTTAACGGACCTAATTAATTTCAATACCGTCGTAGAAAAACTTTTCGACACATCTTTGTTCCACAATCAGACAGCTATCTTCAGGAACAAAATTTATTTTCTTTTAATCGCGGAAAAACGCACTGCCATAAAGGTAAAAGCCCACCGTTTCCAAGTTAATTAATTTAAACTTCATTATGCGAACCTTCCACGCGATCCCTATCTCCCTATTTTTTGTTGTCTCAACAAGGCACATTACAATGAACCGGTTAATTTGTCGAATCACGGGCATTTGAAACCTTATAGTGTTTCCAGAAAAGCTCGGGACCGTGAAATGCAAACAAAGAATCTCTTTCTCTATATTACGCGAGCCCCGCTGGTAAACAAGGCAGCAGCATATACACAGGGGAGAGACGCGCTGTATCACAATATGAGAGGGAGACTCTCGGGCATAAAGGCAATCTAATGAAGCTCGCTTTCGATTGCTAGTGAAAAATGATTTATTAAGATGACAGGTACAGCGAGCGAGCAAACTCATTAAAACGCGCGGCGTGAGGGGCCCGCACGCGCGTAATCCACTGGCCCGGGGGGCTTTTCCCGATACTGCACACACGCGGGCGTGCGAGCGCATTATTGTCGGTGGGCTATTGATTTTGCCCCCGGTACACACACAGAGGGGGAGAGAGACGACCTTATGCGCGTGTGTGGTGCCGGCTTTTCGAGGCAAAAGGGAGAGAAATCTCGCGGGCTTTTTTTTTAATTAGTTTCGCTGCTGCATGCCAGCTTTTCGCGGCTGCTGTTATATATTCGCAGCACCGTGATTTGCCCTGGAATGGGATTCAATGTTTGTTCGAGAGGTGCACACGCGTGCTGCATGTTTACCTGAATATGTGTATAGCTGGTAGGGGAGAGCAAATATTTGAAAAATTAATATTTGCTGTTATTTAAAGGGCATATATCGCAGATTTGGCGAATTGTTTGCTAGAGAAAAATAGGGATAAAATATCAATTTATTTTTCTGATTGCATAGGTTTCTTTTTTTCTCTAATAAATCCATTCAATTTTTTTTTTTTTGCTCTAAAACATTATTTTATGTATATATGTATAAATCGAATTCGTTTTTATATAAAATTTATGGTATTAACACTAAAAATGCTTAGGCAATAGTTAATTATTATGTAGACACCACGACAATTTTGACTCATTATCGTATTTATAATCATACTCAACAAACTCTGCATTGTAAATATTGTCATAACGTCTGCAGAAAAATTAACTATTACGTGCAATAATTTGAGTACCTTGATGAACATCTTTAACGCTTATTACGCAAAAATAAAGAATATTCACTAAAAATGCCTCAATATATTCATAAACTATAAAAAATACGTTTCACACATAAAATAAAATCCGTCGAAATCCAACAACAAAAATATGTTAAATTGTAATTAAATTTTAAAAAGATATCGAACGGGGAGAATCGAGTCGCACGTTCCGGCAATGCTCAGAAGAATAAATATGAAAGGAAACTCGTCAGATGAGAAACGAAACTTGTTATTGAACAAGACAGAAAGAAAATGAAAGGACAAACTTTTCGCTCGATCCACAAACCACCAGCAGCGCGCGCGCGTACCAGCTCGCATCATAATCCAATTTACGCGAAATTAATGAACTCGGCGAGGGCGAACTTGCGAGAAATAAATTTCCGAAACTCATACAGATAAATCCCCTTATCCGCCCGTAATTCTCTTTCACGCCGTAATTCCCTCTCTTTCGTTCTTCTTCGCGAGCGCGCGCACTACTCATCGGCAAAAGTACGGGGGCGGGCGTGGACGCGCGCGTCGTAAAGTGAATTCGACAAGTGCGAATCGGAAAATCTGAAGGCCACAGCAGCAGGAGGAGCTAGCTACTCTACTTCCCGGATTGGACTGTAATCGAATTCGACTGGTCCACGCGCGCGCAAGCTCCGTGGAAATCCAGGGAAAGCGCATAGTGCCTTCTGTGTATATACCTTTCCTCTCGTTCTCGCTCCGTAGGAGACGCGCCGTACATACATAGAGCGCACCGAGAAGAAGATAAAATCCGTATATTTACGGATTGGCAGGGATATTTCGCGCGCGAGATATCTGCCGCGCAGCTAGATGCTCGTGCTTCGCGCTCTATACGTGCAGCGCGCTCCTGAAAAATTCCCTTCCTACTCCCGGGAATTGCACGCGGGCGTGTGTATCTATATGTACACACGGCCAGGCCATTATGCCCCGTTCGTGCTCGACATTTTTATTTACTTAGCCGATAGCATCGCGAATTGCAGGTTTTATATATATTTTTTGTTACTTTCTTTTTTTAGAGAATTGGAGATTTTTATTTGTACAAGGGTATAGCGGACTGCGTCTGTTGGTGCGGCAATTGGCTGAGAAGTAGCTTGTTATAATGGTAAATAAAATATGAATAAAGCAGCACCTCACAAAAAAAAACTCTGAATGAACTTTGAACCCATTGTCAACGATACATTTGTAATGAGAGTTGCGAAAAGTGGATTGTGAGTTTTGCGATATTGAAAAAAGGTTTTTTCACATTAATGAGATATCGTAGAGGGAATGATTTTATAGAATAGTAAATCATAAAATGCAATGATTTATCTGTCACATCTCACATTTTACACTTTATGTTTTTATTATAATTTTCTACTTCCTTTGCCGATCGATATATTCTTAAAGTAAGACTGTCATATATGATTAAGAAAAAAAAATAGCTCATCACTTTTTTGAATACATTAATACCAAACCATTGAGCATTCAAATCTGAAAAGACGTATTACTATCTCTATCTCTCGAAATGCGAAATTCGAACCACTCCATAAATTTTTGCCGAAAAAGTTTTCGATACCCGCACTTTTGTCCCTGGCTATTCGTCATCCGTGAATTTATAAATATTATACAAAACCAATTCATTACTGTTATCGCAAAAAACCGTCGAAACTCGCTGTAAATTAGAAACCGTACACAATGTCCCGTTAATGACTCGCAACTGCTCGCGGCCGCGATGATCCTTCGTCGATTTATTGCTCAATATAAAATATTTCCAGTTACACGGTCCTTCCTTCTTCCACCTCTCGATACCCCGTGCCAATACACACATATCGGGAGAAAGAAAGATGCAATCGGCAATACGGCGATTGTTCTTTTTCTTCTGCCTCGGCACAATCTCCCCTTGATAGAATTAGGAGGAAGAGAAGCGACGAGGAAGCGACCAATTATTATCAATCTTTGCGCTACGTGATCAATCGGACTCGGTGAGAGAAGCGCGCGAGCGCAAGAGAGAAAAGCGAAATGAAGGGCAAAAGAAACGGTCGATGGGTAAGGCAAGACGCACGCGAGAGCGGGGAAGAGATCGAGAAATGAAATTTCTCGCCACTATGCGCGCGTGGATGATGCTCTGCTATACGAGAGAATGAGAGAGAAAACGCGAGCGCAGATGACGAGCCGATAAGGGCGAGTGTTGCGAGAGAACCGCAAAATAAGTTATTTCATACTTCGGTCGGAGTGATTATTTGATATATTTGCAACAAATGTTGGAAAATTTTGTTGGAAAATTTAATTTCTATACGTATTTTTCATTAGCTTAAACCCATCTTGAATTCTTTTTATACAGAAAAATGTAATCATTGTTATAAATATTCAAAATTTATAACATTTTTACTCGTTCTATTCTGGTGACTGAAAATATTTGTAAAAAATATTCCATATTTATAAAACAGCACTGGGAAGCTTATGGCAAAAAGTGAAAATACAACTAAAGTGTGGTCATTTATCACTACATAGTTATTAAATTTTAATCAAGATATCATCTGATCTTTGAAAGCAAATTCAAGAAAGAATGTGCAAGTAAATTAAAATAAAAAGCGGATTAAAAATATGCAAATATTCAGAACCTGCGGGTGCTGATCGTAAAAAACTTAATCGACAATGAAAGTGAAGCTCCAATATTTCATTCATAAATTTGTCACAAGAAATTTATCATCGATTTCGCTGAATCTTGTTCCGAATTCAATACATTTAAATTGCCTGTAATCAATATAACTTTTAAAATAAACGAAATATTTTAAAGCGTAATTTAATTATTCGCTCTGTCCCCCATTGCTATACAATTCTTATTTTTATTATCTCAATATAATCACAATATATGTTAAGAACAAAAATAATTCAACCTTTACATATAACATAAATTCAATCACCAATTCAAAATATTTCAAACAATAAAAATTTATTAATACGAAATTTAATTGTAAAATAAACAATTAACTGTTTCACGATGATAAAACTGAAATAATTCTACGTTTCATTCGGCAATTTTCAAATGATTCGTCCCAACATTACCAGCACTTCACTCGGAAAGCCACTTTCGCGCAATTGAGCGCACTCAACAGTCGCTGCTATAAAATAACCAGGATAATTCGATCGACCGGGCTAATTTCGTCCGGGGCGCGCTTCTGCCGATCAATACGCGCGCTAGAGAGAGAGAGTGAGCACTTCGCGTACAGTATATATAGTGTATACTCGGCAACCTCCGCGGCTCCAGCCGGCGCTCCATCCTGCGCGTTCTTCAAAGGCGACCTCGAGGAGCTTGAACCGCCGCGGTATCGCACTGCAGAGAGAGAGCGAGAACAGTACAGAGCGGCTCCCTTCCGCGAAGAATCGCGGATCCATCAATCTGGCTCGGGCGATCTTTTCCGCTTCCTTCGCCTCCTCCCCCTCCCACACTTCGCTCCCATTACCAATTAACGTTAATTAGGCTCAGCCAGTCGAAACCCTGTAAATCCTCGGCACGTTCTCGCGCACGAAGGGGATTCCCCCTGCTTGCGCGCGCGTGTGTGCGTTCGTTCGCAGGCGCGGCGAAGGGAAGACAGAGAGAGAAGGAGAGAGTCTGGCTATGGCGCTGCTGCTGATGTCTGGGAAAAATCGCGAGCGGGAAAATGATGTCTGTGTTTTAGAAGAAATTGCGAGGGATGACGGAGGTGAGGAGGAAATCGTTGGCTTTTAGCCGCAGGTTAATTGAATGGGATCGTCGGCTTCTCTTTTTTTTGCAGCTTCTCAGCTTTATGCGCGTGAGTTCGGAATACAAATGAAGCTATTTTGCAAGAAATACATATTATAAATATAGTTTAATTTTAAACAAATGTTTTTAAACGTTTTCATTATACAGCGTTTTGTCTACTAAACATCTTAATATTTATATTATACGTGTCATGCACGTTTTATTGTATAACAAACTAAAATAGAAAAAATCTTTTTAGATACTCGTAAAACAATATTTTATCGCTTCACTATACATAGTATTCAATAAATCAGTACATATAAGAAAAACTTCCCTAACCGCAGCAGTATCCTCTTCCACTACACTGCCACCCGAAAAAATAGAAAAGAAATAGACTCGTGCGGGGACACATAGCATCTACCCTAAATCCGGCGCCCCGTACGAACCTGTGCAGCAAACCACGTCTGCACATAGAATATCGCACCCTCCCCGAAATACGGGCAAACGCAAATAAAACATTCACGAATGCGCAATAAATTCTCTCTCTCGGGGCAAAACGGACCTATACTGGTGAATGCGCGGCACATATTAAAGCGATCGACATGTGCGCTTACGCGCGAGCGCATAATGCGCGCACTTGTTAGGCGGCCAACTGTCACGGGCGCGGCCGCGTGATTGATCATCGCGCTATTATCGCGCGGTGTGTTGTGCGCATCGGGAAATAAAAGGGCAAACGACGTTACGACATCGGGCGTTACACTCTGCACAGTCATCGACGATAATAATTCCTCCTGATTTTTGCGCCCCCGGGTTGCACAATGTCGAAGGGAGAGAGAGCTTATTATCGCGGCTACTGTGCGCGCACGGAATTCGATGTCATCGTAATGGGAGATGACACGGGTTGTGTAAGGGGAGGGAGGCGGAGAAACACGTCCGAGTGGAAAATGCCCTTTGAATTGTCTCGCTGAGCCTGAAAGGCTTTCGCGGATGGCTAATTACGAAGTTTGTAGGGTGGGTTCTATATATGTGCAACGGTGTGGCTGTGATGTATATAGCATCGGTCAGAAGTGAATCGTGTTGGATCATGCGTCTTGCGACTACTCCTTTGGCATTGTGTTTCAGGAAATCGAGAAACTAATTTCTATAGAACAAAGAATATAAGAAAAACGCGATTATTAACTAGTTTTAAAACCTTTCAGAAGTTGGCATTTTTTCATTTATTTTTGACACCTCAAAAAGAAACTCGCGAACAAAAGGCTCTCCATCGCGAAACGAGAGCTCGCGGAAAAAAATCACAAAGAAGCCGGGGTCACGAGACTCTCGGTGATCGCCCTCTCTTTATCTCTCTCTCTCTC
>JAPYZO010000972.1:0-29494 GCA_030522905.1 Torymus flavipes | reverse complement strand
AAAAAAAAAAAAAAAACAGAAGAATATTTTTATATCTAAGTAATTTGATCCAAGAATAAATATCAGTTAGTATCATAACAAAACCAAACTAAAACTTACTCGGCTGCTGGACGCCCCCGGGAACCTGAGCTTGCGTGGCCTGTTGCGGTCCTGGTTGCGTGCCACTTGGCGCACCGCTCTGTGGTTGGGCCGGACTGGGCGCGGGTGGCTGAGCCTGTTGAGCCATACCACCTTCCTGGGGACCGGGCACACCGACCCCAGCACCCGCACCAAGCGGACCACCCGGACCTGCGGCACCGGGCGCACCGCCGAAACGGCCTACCTGCATGGCAGTCATGCCCGCGGCGACGCTGCGCTGCTGTGGAGTAATGGCCCCACCGGAATTCGCCGCGCCGACTGAACCTGGACCACCGCCTGGTGAGCCTGTTTAATTTTTTGTATGGTTACAAATGATTGTGATGATGATGAGATAAATATTTAGCTGTCTTTTTATGTATTTTTGTGGATAAGGTGACTGACCCATGTTAAGCAGATAACTTTAAAACGGGCTAATTAACCTTCCAAATTGATCTAGCGCACTGTTTGTTATTCATCCCTCGTGGAATCGAGCGACGAATGATTAAGCACAGATACGCCTTTTGCGTTGTTTAAAAAAAGCACTCGATTTGAATTAGAAATTTTTTATTACTTTTGATTAAAGTGTGTAGGTATTATCTAGAAAATGTATTGAAAATTGAATTTAGGGGAAAAAAACTCTTATGTCGCGTATTTTCAATCGATCAAAATAACAAAAATATTTTTTTTTTACCCAATATGTCCTAGAGTCACAATTTATTAGTGTTTTTTTTTTAGTAAAAAAAAAAACTACGAATTTCTACTTCTGCTTCTTACCATATCCATAAGGACTGGAAGCCGCGGCCATTTGTCCCATATTGGGCATATTGGAGATGTTGGGTGGCGCCTGCATCCTGGGTCCTCCAGGTCCCGGCACAATGCCAACCTGGTGCACCTGCTGGTGTGGGCTCTGCCCTCGGGCAGGTCCCCCAACCATATGCGCCTGTTGCTGCTGCTGCATGGCCATGGCCCGTGCGCTCATCATGCCAGCGGGACCGTTCTGCATCTGACCGACCCCGTGACCGGCTGCCGCGGCATTGTGTATGCCCTGGGCGTTCGCCGGGCCGCCCATCATCGTCACCGTGTTCAGCGGCTGCTGTTTGTTCAGACTGTTGGCAACGATGAGGCCACCGCCGGGCATCGCACCCATGCCGCCGGCTACGCTGGCGTTGTTGGCGACGGTCGCGTTACCGCCGCTGCTCGTCATGACTAGGCCGGAGTTCATGCCGCCCGGGTTCATCGACATTCCGACCGGGTTCGGCTGCTGCTGTTGCGGTCCACCTGGCGTTTGCTGGCCAGGCGGCGCACCAGGCTGTTGCTGCGGCTGTCCCTGTTGCTGCTGTTGCTGCTGCTGCATGCTCATCGAGGTCTGCAGACTACCGCCGCCCATCGAGTTCGCTATCGACATCTGTTGCTGATTGTTCGCCAGCGAGCTGGCTATCGAGCTCGGTAGGTTGCCCAGTGACACGACCATTTGTGGGTCCACGACGTTTTTCGACACCGAGACGTTCGGGGGTGATTGCATGTTCGGCGATTTGCTGCCCAGCGCGTTGCCCGCCATCACCAGCGAGTTCGCCACTAGGTTTTTGTTGCCCTGCTGCTGAAACGTAAGGTGCAAAAGATACCAGATGGTTAAAATTTCATACAGTTATTTAGAATCTAAATGTGATAGTTTTCTACAGAGCTTGTCCTTTTAAGAAACACTAATATAGCAAAAATCAGATTATTATATTGGTTAATATTTTAGTCTAACTTTTATAATGATTACAATAATAATAATCAATTAAAATAATGAATTTTCGTTTAAATATTAAAACTTTTTTTCTGCCAAAGAAAATTAGACTATAAATCATTCAATCACCTGATTCTGTTCGATAGGTAAGTAATATTCAATGCTATAACTTCTATCCGATTAAAACATAGCCCCGGCACATCTTTACACGAATCTCAATAATTTGAAAAAAATACGAATATACCAAGAACATGACACAAAGTATATCTCTAGCTAAGTACAGAACTCACAGAGTCCCTCCGATATCCTTAAAATTGCAGAATACATGACGTAGAATAGTTGTGACGTCACTACGTGCTCGCGGCTTCTCCTTTGTTGCCGTGCGCTTTTGCGCTCGCGTGCCAGCGGTAACGTAGTGATGTCACAAAGGAACTTCAACAGCTTGCAACCATTGCAGATTCCACAAAATTATCAATTTGTTTTCATATTCTTCTGCTCTCGTACCCCTCGATCGTATTATAATTGTCGCGTCTCTGCCGATGCTTTTAAACGCGAAAAAAATAAAAACGGCTATGGATTATTTATTTTTACCCCCTTGGCCGCTATAAATATTAAAACGCATGAATGTCAATGCTTATAAAATCGATGACGAAAGTAATATAAGCGCCTCCCTTCATTACTCTCGTATACACCTACGCGACGAGTCTGTCTCTCCATCAATGGCCATTTTGATCATTACAATCACTATCTATAAAAAGAGAAAGAAAAAAAAAACAGAATAACAGCCTTACCTGTTGCTGAATGAGATGATGTGAGAGCTGCTGCTGCTGCACGTGCCTGAGCTCGGACTCGAGGGCACCGTTCTGCTGTCCGGGTCCGGGCCCCGTGGCTGTGGGCGGCTTCGCGTTATCGCTGTTCGAGCCCCAGGTGCCCGTCGACAGCAGATCATCCGGCAGGTCATTCTCGAGATCGAACATGTCTGTGTTTGTCATGAAATCTGGAGATGGGCAAAAGATCGGTGATGCATTAGTCAACGTTGTCGTCGCGAGGTGAAAAGCATTCGCGACACGCGGAATGATTTTTGCCGATTTTTCGAGATGTTTCGAATGAACATGTATAGGGGGTTGAATGCAACACATATAAATAGCTTATGACACGTTCTATAGTAGTTCTGATATATATATAGGGTTGAAAAGAGAGTTTACTACAAAATATGTCAACACGATATTCAATATATATATATATATATATATATGCTAAATAAAAAAAAAATAAAATAAGAATAGAAATGTATATATATTTATATGGAAAAACTTCTAATACTGTTTGATATATATATATAAAGCTGAGGTCGCACAAACTGTCATTGCTATATAAGAGACTAGTTGGTGAGAAAAGGACAGATATCTCGTGATAGTGCAATTATGTACCGAAAAAATACCGAGAGAACAGCATTAGTAATTTGTTTTATGGAGATATTGAGTTAATATAATATAAGTACCATCACCACAATTCTTATGTCCAGAGCTTCAGTTCAGTTTTAATATAAAAATCTACTACCATTTTCCACGTTTTTTTTTTGTTTACACATGAATTTTCGTCTCTTGACTTGCAGTAACAATCTTCATAACATTTATAACAGGTCATAAAAGTCGCACAAAGGATTATAACCGGTGGCTCAATATGCATTTACTTTATCCACACTTCAACTTTGGCAGAATACAGTTCAACTATCTTTAATGCCTGTGTTGTTCAAGTGTTGATAAAATAAATCCGTGAAACTCACACAGGTGCTTTGCCATCACCATCTAGACTGGATGATGTGTTTTATGTACACGACTGACCGTATTTTATAGACATAAAAAAAGGCCACTTACATACAAAGAAACGCCAAAATTTTGCTTGAGTAACATATCTCGTATGAGTATAAACAAACGAGAAACAAAAAAAAAAAAAATAAAATAAAAAAAAAGTCAAATAAAGTAGGAAATAAGACATGAGACATACACCGCACGAGCAAAACTTAATGCAGTTTATGCTGCAGCGGATAATAAAAACATGGTCACCACAGTAAACTCGTGCTTAACTACAAAAGCTGCAAAGCTACTGATGACAAACTGTATAGAGTCACATGCGTAGAGATATAAGGTAATCAATCTAAGAAAGACTTTCTATTGCAGGCTAAAATACTTCTTAGACATTCATAAATAATATATTACATTTAATAAATTATATATAAAACTAAAAATTTTTGCGCTAGCTCAATTACAATTTACCATATCTCCCTTTATACCCTTTCTAAATTGAGTATTGAAAATAATTAGCCTAAATAAAAGTGTATTCTTTTAAAAATTCCTAGTACCTTATGATTGCATTTTATATTTGATAGAAGAATTTAACAAAAATTGACTGTAGATTACAGAGAAAACATCACATGTATGAGCTTTATTTTCACTATATTTTGAGTTAACATTTTAAGTACATTATCACTTTTATAATTTTTTTTTAACCCAATAATTTTTAGGTGGATATTTTAGGGCTTACACAACTTTCTAAAGACGAAGTGTTATTACAAATGTTAACGCCAGTGACACCATACATGACATAAATTTTATTTTCTCTTTGGAGTTGTTTGAGCATTAGATAATAAATTTATTTTATAATTTAATACTTGTAATTTTTAACACTCATTTTTCACTGTCAAAAAGGTAATGAAACATTCAATGTTACATTAATACCATATTGAACACCAATTTACTTGCCTAATTACAAATTATTTTCCTTTAAAATTTTGCAGATTCTTCATTTAAGTATTTGTAGCTCTATGCGTGTCTGCCGCATGTCTCAATGTTAGATATCAAATTGATCTGGTGACTATTGTCAAATAACTGGAGCTATTTTCTCAACTGCATAATTTGTTGGTCAACCGCCTTTAAATACTAACGAAAAAGAATTTACGATCAATTTATTAAGTAATACAACAACAATTATTAAAAGGAGTTATAAAATAGATATTTTAAGTAGTTTATCAGGCTCATTGTCCCTGTATACTTATTCTGTTACCAAGTTCTTACACACAAGTACTCGAGACTAATAATTTAACTTTTTCTTTGAGTTATTTTTTTATTTAAATGAACTGTCACTTTGTTGATTGATTCTTGTTGTAAAATAATATCTGAACGAACGATTTTGATAAATTGATGGAATTATGTGCTAATGAAGTGGAATCTGACGAAACAATTTTTGATGGTGCTCAAACAAGTTTAAAGCTGTTTTGAATTTAAACAGATCCCAGAATCTAGTTAATTAAAAATATCGATTCTTCTATTTTATTTTAACAACTGCTATTAATATTATATATCCTAAGATTTTTTTTAACTAATACAGGCATTAATACAAAAAATAAAAGTAAAATTATTTAACATGTTTTTTTATTTATATTTACATAACACTTCATGAATAAATGGAAAACTGTTATATATTCATAAAACTAAAATTATTCATTTACAGTTGCTAAAGCAGAAATAGAAAAATTGAATTTTAATAAATGAAAAACCAGATATTTCTGAGATCCTTAAATTTTACATTATAGTTTAAAGTTCTTGTTTGATTATCGCTTTTCTGTTTCTGTAATAATATTTACTTCTTTTTTGCGTAGTATGACTGTGGTTGTTCCAAAGTGGCTGCATCTGATGGTGTGGCAGATGTAGCTGTTGCTGCTGCTGTACATGTAGCTGCATTTGTTGCATGTTACCACTGCCACCTCCCCCGTAGTTTGCATAAGCATGGTGCATCATTAGAGGCGCCATACCCACTACATATACATCACAGTTCATGATTTAAGACTGTGCAAGTGTATGCACTGATGCATTTGTTTATATATTTATTTTATCATCTTTTCTTTTTATGAAATTCCTTTGTTTATTACAAAGTACGGCGCAACTAAGTCGCAGAAACTATCAAACTACAGGATATTTACTTAGCTCAAAGCACTAACCTAAAGTCTACAATTATTAAGTTTCTGCCCCTTTCTTTTACTTATTTCTTACAAGTGTATTTATATGTATGTATGTATATACAAGGGCTACTCATAAAAAATGGAAATTTGGAGAATATGAATAATACTATTAGTTTTAAACGTTTTCTTTTGTAAATTTAAAAAAAATTTTTAATACAAATTTGGGTCAAGAATATCTTTAATAATTTTGTGTAAAAAAAAAAAAAAAATAAGAAAAAAAAATTAAATTAATTTTTAGGCAAAAGGCAATAAATATCTTTTGTTTAGTTACCTGGTTAATTTTAGTGTAACTTTAAAAGTTTAAAACTTTTTTTCACTTAAACCACCCTGATACACACATAAATACTTGCAAAATTACACCATCACCATTCCGTCAATCGAGAATGCAGTAATTAAGCACTCTTGGTTTCTGCGACTTACTTGCAGGCTTAGTTGTAAACAGATGTACAAGTTCATCGATTGACGGATTAATTTTTAAATATATATATATACCCTTATTGCCAAGAGAGTAAGTAGAAAATTTATAGGGGAGGTTGGGAAGAGAATTTTGACAACTATACCAAACAATTAAACAGATAGAAAGAGTCTAAGGGAGAAAAATTTATTATAAAATAGAGTCTGTTAGTGCATAACACATGCGAGCTATATTTTTGGTATTTCTCTCTTTTTCAATTTTTTTTTAAGTGCTCATGCATCACAACATGCACTACTAAAAATTAAAGATTACAATATAAAAACTCTAAGATGCAAAACTGTGCTCAAGTAAAAACTGATTGGTAAAAAAAGTATAAGGAAGACTGGATATTCTGTTAAATAATTAACTGTGGTCTTATAAAGTGTTTCAAAACAAGAAATTAAAACTGTGTCTGTATTGATTTAAAAAGAAGATCAAGATTGAAATTTATGAAATAAACAAAAATTAGGAGAAGAGGATCAGTACAGAAAGAATTAACCAATTTTTGGAATCAACAACCTTCAATGAGTCTAAAATAAACTAAAAAAATTTCAATAACACAATTTTATTTTAGAATCTTGACTTTTAAATTTGAGCCTGATATGACGTGACAATTAATTTTTGCTACACTAGCAAATAAAGAACAGTAGTAGAAGCCAGATTTCTCAATTTACTAAACAATACATCAATGTAAATCAAAACATCCGAAGAAAGCTCCAAAAAATAAAACACAAAGTAAAAACTGAAATAAAACAAAGTAGCTTCATCTAAAGGAAACAAGTTGACTAAAGCTTTAAAAACCATAGAATCGAAAAATTTGTCTCCAAGGCAAGGGCAAAGGTAAGTCGTGAATATAAAAATATATTACGAGTCGCACACCACATTCATTGACGAGAATTTTTATGAATCCCTTTAAAAAAAATCATCCCGAAGATCCCAAGCACAGAAACGACTGGCGAGTTTATTATCACCGCTCGCCGTTCTCGAAAAAGAATCTCACGAAACAAAAACAAGAATAACGAGGAAGCGTTATCTCGAGTCCTTGAAGACACCTGCTATCTCCAAGTCTCAGCACAGACCTAGCAACAACCAAAAGTCAGCATCGCAACCTAGACTTCAATCCGGTAACCTATAGAAAAGCGACCATCCCATTCGCCGAAATTCCGGAGCACATACCCCTCGAATCATCTGTTCCTCAACTCGCATATACCTCGCCTATCAACGCAACCTGTCACCAACGTCAACAAACGCGCCACGAGAGAGAGAAATTCCAAAATGTCGCCCCCATCCGCGGCTACGGCGACATCTTCAAAAAAGCGACAGCGCTGCGCAGCGCTCTCTCGCTTGCTTGCGCCTACGTGATAGAGTGTATAGGTACACAGAGTGTGGTGGAACCCCGCCGCCGAAGGAGAAGAAGGCAGCGGCACAGCAGCAGCTCGCGTTTGCTGCGCGCGCGTAGGCGAGCGAGCGAGCGAGCAAGCGAGCGCCGCCGCCGCGGCAACAACATGTCAGAGTTCGCGCGCGCCGCGTCGTCTCTTTCTCTCTCTCGCTCTTTCGCGCTCGCGTCGCTCTCTCCCTTTCACTACTGCTCGCGCGCTGCCGTGAAAGGGAGAGAGAGAGAGAGAGGATGGACGGACGAATAGATCTGTATAGGATTGGCTTTAAGGGTGGCTGGATAAGGGCTTTTCGGAAGGAAGGAACTGGCTCTTGCGGGGGGTTAGCGAAAAGGAGCGAAGGAGAGAGGGAGTGAGCGAGCGAGGGTGCGAGACGAGGGAAAGGCGAGAGAGAGGAAATAGGTCAGAGCCGCGGCGGCGCGCCGCGAGAGAGAAACACTATGGCCACGCGAGGGAAGCGTGGAGAGTCGGCGCTACGCGACCGCCGCCAGAGAGCCGACAGCCGCAGACATCACTCTGTGTTTTATACGTCGAGCGCGCGCACACCCCGGGCAAGGTCCTTATTACTTGCACTCGCGCATTGCGAATTTTTTTTTCCACTTATGAAAGGGATGATTTAACCGCACTGTAACGAGGATGTTATCACACTCGCGATTTGTTCACACTTGATTTCATCGAGACACGAACGGAGATTCATGGGTATTTTTATACGCAAAATTTTTTAAAATGCCTATATATTTGATTTTTTAGAGATAAAAGCAGGTAGAGTGCACTCCGTGTTATATGTATTACGTAAATTGATGTCCGGCGAACGAGCGGTTCACTGACCCTTTGCGCGCAGATCGACCAGACGAAACGGCGAAGGCTCGCTCGCGCGACCACCGCACAAAGGGGGCTGCACGAGCAGAAAACAAGTGTTTGTTGTTATTTTGCGACTAATCGAGTTCTAACCTACAAAAAAAAATATAGAGGAAAATATATAGACGACAGTGGGATGTTATTGGATGCACTTGCTGTGGCGTTAATTCGACTGGTAAAAAGGTGTAAGATGCAGGGGGAAAAAAAAATCGATAAATGGGTTAAGGTTGTTACAAGAATTGCATTTTTTAAATGATGAGAAAACTGAAGAAATCATCACTAGCACTTTTATGACAAATAATGTTCCCTCTACTTATTTAGCTAAAACATTTTTTAAGAAGAAAATCACAAGATAGAATTTAGTTATGCCTACAAACATCATGAAGTTTGAATTTTGCTCCAAAATAGCTAACTCCTAAAATGATAAAAACTTAATTTTGCTCCAAAATTAACTAACTCCAAAAATGATAACTTCAATATTGCTCCATAATGGAAATATGTTATTAAATCAAAATTTTGACCAGAATTGTAGAAACACTCAATGCAGACGTAAAAGCAAGATCAAATTGAAACTATCGACATATAAAACTTTGAATTAAACCATAAACAAATAGGCTTGTACAAGAAGTTGAAGATAGGAAATCTTGAAATAAAATATCACTGGTAAAATTAGAGATTCTTAATACAGAGGTACCATGATTCCTAACATGGCAAAGAAAGATCGATAAGAACCAGAAAAACAAAAGATAGCTATCCGTGACAGGTGTATAACAAACCAAATAAACAATAACATTGGAGTTGAGTTAAAGAACTTTGATCGAGAAGGTGGAAAATTTTGCATCATCCTAAGCCTAGAATCTGATAGCAGAAGAAAAATGTTGAAGATGGTATACTATCATAGCCTCTTCTCAACACGAGATACTACGAACATTGTGATTTTGGTCAAAACACCACCTGTGTGCTCCGAGTTCTGTTTTTTGTCTCAAACTGGTACAAATAATAAATCTAAATGAAATTTTAGAGCAAAAAGCTTGAACAGTCTCACACTTCACTTTTTATTTACAAACTCATGAATTATATCAGTTTGACAAAAAAATATTAATTTCGGAG
Organism: Torymus flavipes; assembly: GCA_030522905.1. Taxonomy (NCBI): domain Eukaryota; kingdom Metazoa; phylum Arthropoda; class Insecta; order Hymenoptera; family Torymidae; genus Torymus; species Torymus flavipes. Next base: position 19,814 of record JAPYZO010000972.1, on the reverse strand, counting down.
CACGCAGACCACAAAACCACAATGTTCACCAGGACCCATTATTGGTCAACTTTGGCACCATTAGTACCCGCAACACCTGTCTCCTGCTACCAGGCTCACAAAAAACTTGCAATGAATTCAACGGAGGAGAGAGAAACAGGATCTGGGTAGGTAAGGAATCAGAAGATAACAAACCACAAACCGGATAAAAAAACAAGAAGGGAAATAAAAATAAAAAAATAATAAAGAAAACCAAAAAGGTAAGAGAAAAAAAAACTGGATAGTCGTCAGTGTATCAGTAGTATAGTACGTGTGTACACTGTGTGATAGAAAACCGCGCTTGAGGAAGACAAGTGTAAATCGGCGTATGTGTGAGTGTTTGTGTTAATGTATCTGATAACTTACTCGACGAGTCGGATGATCCCTGGAAGGGGTCGTTGAGCTTGGGCCGCTTGTTCGGCGGCCCGTCCACCAGGTGGTCGGCCATCTCGTCCCGTGGTTCCTGCTGCTACTGCACTGCAACTCTTTACTGCTGCTTCTTCTTCCTCTTTCTCTTCTACACACTATATATCACCTTTTCTCTCTTTCCTTCGCTCTTTCTCTCCTCGCGTCTGTGTATATTTATCAGTCCGGACGAGGGAGAAGGGGGGGTGGGGGGTTGTGCGGCGAGTGAGCGCGCGCGCGGGCGCGCTCTCCTCTTATCGTCGGCCGGCAGCTATCCCGCTGCTGTCGTCTAGGATGTGACTGCTAGTGGTAATGGTGCTGCTGCTAATGCCTCGCCTCGGGGCGGCGAGGTTGGCGATAATCATCGGCGGTGGCGGTGAGCGCGGCCGGCAGCGCCGCCGGCAGCTGCTACTGCCCCGTCCTCCTCCTCCACCTCCTCCTTCTTCTCCACCTTCCTCCTCGCGACCTTCTTGCTCCTGGCGACGGCGTCGGCGCGCACGGAGCGTTGGCGTTGTCCTCCTCCTGCCGTGCGGACGTCGACGACGACAGCAGTGGCGTCGCTCGGGCGACGGCGACGGGGGTGCAGGCGGCCGCCTGGCGGCGTGGCGGCGGCAGGCTCGCTGCTGCAGTGCTGGCTGCTGCAGGCCCGCGGCAAGACCTCCCGCACGCTCCTCCTCCCCGGGCCGTGCCTCATCAACCATTGGGCATCCTCGTGCGGGCCCACCACCTGACACACGCAGACCGCACCGCTGTGCCGCTACCACTACTGCTGCTGTTGCTCGACTCCCTTTATCACTTATCTCGCGTAGCACTGCTCTTACTCCTGCGGGCTTTAAAAAGCGCACATGCGCCGCGCACCCTCTCTCCCTCTCTTGTTTATGGAGCACTACGCGGCTTCTCGCCTCTCTGTCTTCGTTCTACAAGCAGCACTGCACACGCCGCTGTTTACACACGCGGCTCTGCACGTCGCGGTGGCGGCGATCGCACACATAAACAACACGCACGCGACCCTCTAATAAGAGCGTCTACGACGACGTCCTGGTCGCTGGCACCATCTTCCTCTGGCCGCGTCCGCGCCCTCTGGAGCAGCCACTTCTCCGCCGCTCTCTCTCGCTCTCTCTCTCTCTCTGTCTCTCTCCTCGAGGCCCACACAAACGCACCCACTTCGTTTCAAATCTTCCTTCTCCGGCACTTGTTCCCGAAGAAGACGTCCAGGTGCCGCTCGCTACCTCTTCCCCGTGGGGCGCTTCCTCTTGTTCGCTGGCGCGGGTGGCCACCACAACACGCACGTACGCAGCGCGAGTGATCGTGCCAGCCAGCAGCGAGCGAGCGCGCGCTCTCTCACTCGCACTCTCTCTCACGCTTGCGCGCGCTCCGTCTATCTCCCTCGCTCTCTTGCTCCGCTGGCCTCGACGCTGCTGCTGCTGCTACGCTCTTCCTCCCGGGAGCTGCTGCGCTGGACGCGCCCCCGCGCGTGTGTATGTGTGTATCCTGACGGGGGCCGCGTAGAGAGCGGCGTCGAGGGTCCCCCGTTTTCGGCGCCCGGTACACACAAAAGCCGCCTCAGATGCGCACACTTGGCTCTTCGATGCAAACCCCGTCACAAGTACACGTCTGGCATTGACGAACGCGCGCTCACGGTTGGCCAGAGTACGGGCGCGACGGCGACGACTACGGCGACGACACACGGGCGCGCAAGCGAGCGCAAGCAAAATGGCGGCGGGCGCTCTCTCGCGCTTAGCTCTCCTCCGCTGCTGCTGCTGCTGCTGCTTGCTGCTGCTGCTACTCTGTCTCTGTGTGTGCGCTCCGAGCTATCCGCACTATACACGCGTTCGTCCGTATATACGTGTATATATATATTCTCTCTGTCTCTCTGTCCGACCAATGCAGCGGGCGCGCAACTTTGTGTGTATCTGTGTGTATGTGTGCAGAGAGAGCGCGCGCGCGCGCGAGCAGAGAGTAGTGGAGCACACACAGTGTGTGTATGTGGCGCTGCTTAGCTGCTCTGCTATACTCTGCACCTCTGCTGCTGTGCTGCTACGCTGTCGCGCAAGTTGCTTGCTTCTGCCGCTCTCTGGTTGGTGCTGCTGCGCGCCGCGTACACGCTCACTTCGTGTCAGGGGAAAATGTCCGACTGGCCCGTACTTGCGGCCGCCGCCGGAGACACCACATAGCCCCCGTGGTCCGCGCGCGCGCCGCCCCTCATTCGTCCGTGGCTGTCACGTGACCTCGAGCCAGCCGGCCGACCGATTGGTTACGGCACAGACCTTATCTATCTGACCAGTCACTTGACTGTCATTAGCGCCTAGTGTGCTGTAGTAGCCACGGAACGGTGTGTTAGCTGATAAAGTGACGGTCAGTCGAGCCAAGTGACCGTCAGCGCTACGTGTTACGAAGGGAGCTTAGGCTAGAGACGAGGAAAGATGCGCGAGGGCCGATGCGCCAGCAACCGAGAGCCAACATCAGCGAACGAATGGAGGAGACGCGCTAAGGCGCCGATTCCCCTGGTCGTTTTCATCGTCTACTGGGGTACAAATGTCGCTCTTTGCTTGTCTATTCGGGTCCCGCTACAACCCAAATACCAAAAATCGCTCGAAAATCCCATCTTTATACCACCCCCATCTGCGACATTTTTTTTTAGGTTAAACCCGATTTTCCTCAACATCGAGTTAATCAACCTCTGCGGGTCATTTTCAACCCCCTGGAAAACTATCCGATTTGCGCATTTTCCTTCCCCAAGGCCAAAAGCGCGAAGACGAAAAAATTGCGACGCTCGATCTACGTATGTACCCTGACTCATCCGTCGACTGCGCTCTCTACTTTATCTTCCGTACTCTATCGTTCACGCGACTCCGTCGGTACAACGTATCACAGCTACATAGCCAGCCCCTGTGCGATAAATGCGTATAGAGCGAGAGCCGTGATGGCAAAGCGACCATTTTTTTATTATCGTCCTCCCGTCGATGCGCTGCTCTACTCTAAAAGGGCCTCCCGCGTACATCGTAGCAGCGCGACGCCCTTTAAATGAGCTGCTGCTGTGCTCTGAAGTCGGAGCAGCCTTGGCCTTGGGGGGTTAAAAGCCACGTATCTTTCATTCTCCATCTCTCTCTGGCGCAGGCTTTTAACTCGCCGAGAGGAGGTTAGGTCGAGCAGCAGCGCCTGGGGGAAAGCGCAGAGCTAGAGAGAAAAAGACATACTAACTCTCCTGCAGGGTGGCGCAGAGAGAAAAGTCGGAAGGAAAAGCGAGCAATCTGGTATGCCTACAAGAGAGTAGGTTAGAGTTAGGGAGCGCGAAGGGTGAGGGAGAAAAAGATGGAATGGATAGATATAGATAGGAGTAGGAGCTCGCGCGTCGTCGCGGTGAAATGTAACATGGCCGCGGCGCCAGTAGAACACCTGTGCGCGCGCGTGATTCGCGCTACCGACGATTCTCCAATCTATCCACCCCGAACACTCCATTCACCCTACCACCCTCGAGGTTAAAGAACCTACACGCTACTCCGCTCGTCGCTCTCGCGACAAACATTTCGGAGCACTGCGTAACTGAGTACAGATATACCGAGCACGTATATATGTATATATATGTACGCGTACACGTAGGTAGATATATATACCTAGCCAGCGCGAGCCAGCCCTGCAGCGCTCGCCTCCTTTTTTTTCTCGCGGCGGTGGCGGCGGCGGCGACTCCATGGCAGGTGTGTGCGCCAAGGCCATCGCGGGAGGGATACTTGCTCTCTCGCGGCTGAGCGAGAGAGAGAGAGAGAGCAGAAATTGGATTTCACTGAGATCGCCGCGCGTAGGCAGCAGTAGGAGGTGTATAGCGCTCAACGTTAAAAAACGTATAGGTGTATATAGAGAGAGCGAGTGCTTTTTTGGTGCGCTGCGTATGATGAGGGTTGTAGTCGTGGGCGCTCTGTTCCGTTGCGTACGTTGATGTATAAGTATATATAAGTAGGAAAGCGATTGTGTGACTCATTGGTGTATACGTTCGGAATCGTTGGTGGGTGAACGATTTTTATTCGCCCGAAGATGATAGGGTTTAGTTCAACTATCATATGAGACTGTTCGCCGCGGTGCGTTTTGGTGTAGGGCAGTTGAGATACTGTAGATGTTGAGCGCGCGGTGGATGTAGAATTTCAAGGAGTTATTTTTTTTTTTCAATTGAGATAGTTTAGGGCAGATATTTACGTAACAAGTGGTTTTGCTAAGGCATCGCGATTTCAGTCGATACAGTTAGTCATTAAATTATAATAAAAATAGTATATTGTGTACCAAGGGCGGAAATTTCGGGCCTTTTTAGACCCAGTGTGATCTATTACTGATTTTGACCGCCGGTCAGAAAAAAGCACTATCGGCTCGCTTTTTAGACTAGGAAACCCGTAAAAATCGTTCATGTGTTACCAAAAATAATTTATGTGTTTTGTAATAAAATAACTCTTGCGATATTTTTAGGAGTAATGCCGAATTAAGAATGTCATTGTACCATATGGCACTATGCGGAACTAATTTTTAATTGGCAACGAAAATGCTCCGAAATTTAATTGTATAAGTATAAAATAGTAAATTCAGCAAATAATATACTAGACAGTTTTGTAGTATAATATTTTGTCGGTAATAGTCATGTAAAAAGTCGCTTATTTGCAAGTTATCTAAAAGCTCGATTATTTACATAATAAATTATGTAAATAGTCGTATGGTCATAGATACTTATGTATTTTTCAAGTGATTCCCTTGTCGATTTTTTCCCTTTTCCAATTTTTAAACATTAATTTACATGATATTAATATTCTAATGTAATAATAAAAAAAGATAAATTTAATATATTCTAGCCATATATACTAATTTTTTTTTTTAAATAATTTGCGTTTCTTACCATGTGCAAATTAAAGTTGGTTAAACCTATTTACAATGTGAAAATGGTGTCTACCTATCCTCTATATTATTTATCGTCTCTAAAGGGTACAACAAAATTTATTTCATGATTATATAATTAATTTCAATATTGATATTTCGGTAAATAATATATTAAGTAAACTAAAAAAATTATATCTTTATGACATCAGTAATTTCTCAGTTTTATTATAATTCCTCGGCATGATAAAAATAAGATTTCTAGGGAACTAGGTACATAAAATATAAAAAATGGCAGATATCACGATACATTGATCCATGTTCGTACATTCCATCACGTACAGTCAAATCAATTGTAAATACCATCACTTTTATCACCCCTAAACATCCGTTCACGAAACCATCAAAATGTTAGTATCTGATCGTAAATCTCTTTCCATGCGCTCAGTACCGTCCTGGAAATAAAATTCTATCTTGAAAACTTTGTCATTCATGCACCTTTAGAATTAAATTTATTAACATTTTGTATCGGCATTGTATGTAACGGTATACTGAAGGTGGTCTTCTATCCTAACTGCTTAGAAGCCAAAATAAAAATTTGTATTCTTTCATTTTTTATTCTGACCATTGAAAATTTTTTATAAATATTTTTTCAAGTACTCGATTCTTAAGTTCAGTTGCAATAATTTTATATTTTTTCACGTAAACATCTTGGCAGTCCTTCGGACCGTATATAATTAGCAGAATCATATTAGAACATAGGTATTAATTAACTGCGATATTTACACAAACTCTATTTTCGCTCGAGACAAAATATCGATTAAGCGTCTTGCGACTTAAGTATTAAACAGGAAGAAAACTTTTTAAATTAGAACGTCGAAAAAACATAATACCACACAGAATATACACCATCATAACATGTATTATTCTTGCCATGCCATTTTTATTTATGAATAAATAATGAATTGGAGTATACTTTATATGTAGTTATAATGCCGCATAAACGAGGAATTTTATTTAAACACATGCAAAAATCATTTTAGGTTTGAAATAAATGCTTATTAAGAAATATCCTATATCTACCCATAAATCAGACAACTACACCGTACTTAAAATCCAATCTCGTTTTCTCAGCTGTTGCAGGTATCGGCCGAATTATTATCCTATTAGCGAGGTACCCACTTTAACCCATATAAGGGTGCTTCGTTCGCAGAGCGAGGTGTTACCTTTTTTTAATTAGTTTTCAAAAACCTATTAAATAGTATTTACTATATAATATTTATGACTAGGTATGCAGTGTATATTATACCTTTGTCACTTGTTTTTCATGCGTATAAGGTATATGCTGTGGCTACAGCGTCCTTTATGTCAATAAGTAAATTTCAACTTCTTAATTGCGCTCCATGGGAGTCACACCCTCATCAAACTACCAGGTAAATCACCACCGACCGATTGACTATCTCTTCTGGACGAAAAAGAGAATAGATGCCTTGCCCGATTACGTATCCATACCTAACAAAACAAAGCGCAATCAGTGGGATACTTATACACTTCACCTACCCCCAATACATGCAGGTATATAGTTCCAGCGCCGCTTGAGAGACGTTGTAAAATCTTCGTTCGCACCTAAGGATAACCGAAAGGTTCAGCTTAGCTAAAATTCCAATTCAGTTTCAAATAAGCGTAGATAAAACAATCATCGACACTGTCTCGGTATATGGATTGAGATATATTGTGAAATCGGCTGCAGCATCCGATACACTCGCGCGCGCTCTTTGTGTGCAGCTGCTTTGCGCGCGGTGCATATACAATGTATGCACGCTCGTGCGTGGAACGTTGGCGAATCGTGTACAAGGGAAGAATTCTATTGCGACTAGTGGATTAAGTACTTATTCGCTTTCTCGTTCTTTCGTTTGGCATGCGTATACGGATATCACTGTATACGATTTTTTCACACCTGTTTGAAGATGTGTTCCAGGTACTTTGACATTTTCTACATATTTACATTTATTTGTTATTGTTATAAAAAGATATTTTTGTAATTTTTTGGCATATCATTTTTTTATTCGTCATAATATTCAAAGAGGTAAATAAGCAGTTTGAATGAAAATTATATTTAAAAAAATTTAATTATTTAAATTCAATTTATGTTTTCATGAATGATTGGTGGTAAAATTTATGCTTTCATGTTTAAGAGCTTTTAATTGTGTACTTTTATTTTAAAAATTCAAGTTTAGCTTTCTTATATGCTATTATGTACTATTCTTAGTGCACGAAAGCACATGTGCATTTAAAAATTACATAAAGAGAAAATAAATAAGTTATAGTTTTTAAATTAATTTTCCATTTTTTTTTTATAAATAAAAAATTAATAAAATACTTACCTTGAACATTCAAAAGATTTTTCATTTTAAAAATAATATTCATATCTTTTTCCTAATAATTCCTATTCGAAACACCGTGAAAAACTGTCGTGGCGTCATCTAGAGTCGAGGAGAAAAAATTGCCCGCCAAGCGCTTACCTTGCGCTTGGATGATACGTATATATACGTATTGATGAATCGTTGATAAATGAAACAACTGCGTCTTTCTACTTTACCAATGAATCTTATTAAAATTACTTTTACATTGCTAATCACAGAGATAAACGTTTTTCAAAACAATACTTTATTTTCAATCAGCTGTTGCTATTACTATAGAAAAATAGATTTAAAAAGTAAATTTTATATTACGAAATTGGAAAATTTATTAAAATTTAGGCAAATGTTGAGAAGCATGCGATAGAAAAGATAATTTAACCACCGTAAAATTGAAATGACTATACTTAATTATTTTGTCGCGTTTACGCACAGTAATTGTCTTTTATAACTACACCGTAACTTTATACTTACTTAATTTAAGTAACCAACATAATAAAAAAGAAACTGTTTTAAATGAAATTTAAGCTCATTTTTTATCTAAAAATTTAAAAATTTAATTATACTGCGAAAATAATAATTTAAGCTCATTTTTTATCTAAAAATTAAAAAATTTAATTATACTGCGAAATAATAATTTAAGCTCATTTTTTATCTAAAAATTTAAAAATTTAATTATACTGCGAAAAAAATAATTTTTTAAGTACCAAACCTTATGATAGATCTGCATAGTAATAAAATACGAACATAATAGAAAGAATCTCAATCTGTTACAGAACATAGATATAAAACATAGATTAGAAAACTCAACCATTTATACATTTGCATTGACGTCAACGTTCCTTTAGAAACCCGAAAATCCATTATATCTTCCGACTAACTACAGTACTTTGAGCAGTATACGACCCCAAAACGAAAGAGTAGAGAAGAAAATCTCTGCAGATCTCGAAAAACCCCGACAAACACAAGATATAGATAAGTACACCGTAAAGTATCCGACAATTGTCAAACACCTGTTAATTTGTCGTTCGTTGTGAGCAGTGCTTGAAATCAGCTACTTAACCAAAGGTAACTTCATGACCGGCTTTGTTTGTGTCAAAGCAGAGTCAAAGTGGTCCCAACCCTCTATAATGGCACTTTCACTTTAAGGGCTGTAATATACGATCGGTGCCTGAGGTCACATCATTTTTAAACTATAACTAGGTATACTTAACTTACGAGTGTGCAACGTATTTATTTCTGGTCTCATCTAGTCAACGTTTTAACAATTAAGAATCCTCTCCACCCACCGCAACATAAATATACAAAACCCACAGCAGTTAACCACAGCTTCCCACGAACTTATTCCTATAGGATCGATTGCTCGTGCGTTGCCGCTGCAGCTGCATTCGCTGTACCCGCGCCGCGACCGCACCGATCTACATGAAACTACACGCACTTCATCTCTCTCCCTCTCTCTTGCTCTCAACAAAGTAGACCGACTTCCGTAAAATGTTACATACATATATGCTATATCTTCGGGCGAACCTGTTTAAGCAGTCCGAGCAACCGCTGCTGCTGCTGCAGCGCTTGCGTGTGGTGTGTGACCCCAAAAACGGGACTTTCTCTCCAAAATGTGCGTGTATATGTATAGATGTTTCTATAAGTGCGATAACCGAGACTATATTAACGTTGTTATAAACATATTCATGAATATGTGTAATACGTTGAATTATGCTGATGGGGCTCGGGTTCGCATACGTTGCCAACGAGGAGAATATTTTTGCGAATAAGCGCGTGGTGATAATAAAGTGAGAGGTGTATGAGAGGATTATTAGACGGTATAGGCGCGATGAGGAAGTTTAACGATGCAAAAAAATTTTGTTAATTAATTGGTTTTGCAATTAATATGGGATTGTGGGATAAACCAAGTTTTTGAAAATAGGAAGATTTTGAAAGCTTTCAAGTTTACCCCTGTTTGTATAATATTAGGGAAAATCGTTAGTGCTATATAAGAAGGGTTTAAAAAAAATCTTCACGGTAACTTATATGTCAATATAGGAATATATCGATTTGAAAATAATTGTTTTCATTATATATAGCTCATTTGCGAAAAATCTTTGAACGATATTGTGCCGATCTTGAAAAAAGATGATGAAAATATACAAACTATTTCGCATACTTGTGTAAACAGTTTATTTTTGGGAATATATCCTCTTTTCGCGTGTTATCTTAATTCAAACGTATAAATATGATGTTTATTAGCACCATTCATGGGTGCCTACTGGTTACTACCATTGATCGGTTAATTAAATCCGATCGTTTTCCTCTAATCCCCTAATCCTCCAATTAAGTATATCATCATCTATAGTTACCACACTAAACAGCAAACGATGACGATTTCACCTTTATCATTAAACGAAGCCTCCATCCTGAAATTCATCGCAATTCGTTATACCCACGAAAAACAACTTGTCAAACAAAGCAAACGCGCAAAGACAACGAACTTGCATGCAGAGTGCGCGACGCAATAAAAAGGAACACCGTTCGGTGTGCATTGTTGTGCTTGTTAAACAGACGAGAGATAGTCCGATTGCGCGCATGAGTAATTGATTTATGTACGCAATTACGAGGTTCAACGCGCGCGCGTTCGGGTGTTAATAAGCTCGATTGTATTTGCGACTCGCGAGCTATCTTGTTATTTCCACTCGCTGAGGGTGTTGCGGTTCATCTTGTAATAATTTATAGGTTATGTTGGCGCTGAAGAAGATCGTCTGTTGTAAAGGTAAACACGGTGCACATGTATCCTCTGTGTTTATTATGCGCTCGTAGGTAGCACCTAAAAAAAGATATCGGTCTCAAAGGTTCAGTCATTGATAAATAGTGCAATTACAAATAACAATTTAGAATGTACAATAAAACTACTTTTTTATAGGTATAATCCATCAGTCGCACGATTCCCAATTATACAACTACCCTTACAAATGTACAACGCGTACCGAGCGCGTTTCGCTCTCGGACACCGCTGTATAGCGGAACATACAAAATACCTAAAGTACAGTACGCAGTACGCGCAAAAAGACCGCAGGAGCGAGAGCATCGGTAGTAGCTATATACTCGCTTCGTCGTGACAAAGTATATATAATACCCACGAGAGCCAATCGCAGGCGCACCCGCGAGGAGATATTGTATATAGATATAGGAGCTGTTACGTCACAGGGAGGATGCCCCTGCGATGAGCTGCGACGCGAGTGCCGCCATGTTCTTCGCGAGCAAAAATTCTGTATAGTGTATACATATACTTATATACACTCGTCGTCTTCAGCAGCTGTTTTAGGTTTCAGCAGGCAGTGTTTCCGGTGTGGGTGAACCTACCGTTTTCCGGGAATCGACGGAGGGATGATTTTTTGGAAATTGGAGTAACGGAGTAAATGTGGTTTTGAATGTTAAAAAAAAGACTGGGTATTTTCTTATACGGATTCGAATGTAGGGGTATTTCTGAGGGAAATGAATATTTTGAAATCCATATATTGATTTTTGGTATTTGGAAATGCCCGGTTTTTTGTTTCGACTGGCAGCAATTATTTATATACATATATTTTTTTAATTGAATAAAAAATGATCGATATACTTCTCAAGAGTTTTTCAGACACGACAAGAACACTATAGCTATTTAGAGAAGATTTTTGTATAGATCTTTAAGATTTTCAACAAATACTGTTTATGATTTTTGTATTGCTGATTAAATAATTACGAGATAAAACTAAATTTTTCGAAAAAAACTTGCACTTGTAGAAATCCAATATTAATGGTTGATTTTTCACGGCGATAACAATTAAAGTGATCTATATCGTCGAAAAAGTTGCTGAGTTTGGGCATATGGGATACATTTACGTAAATTCTTTCTCCCTAAAGTATAATAGTACAAAGTATTTGAAAAAAAATTTTTAGCATACTTTTAACTTATAAAGATATGATCATCATATTATTGTAGATACTGCATATACAATACATATTTATTTATTTGGTACGCGATATATTGCCAATAAAGAAACAGGCATAATTGGTAAAAAAGTAAAAACCACAATAGTAAATATTCGAATATTCTCATTCCAGTATTACTTAAGTATTATGAGACCGAATTTCACCTAAACGTGTGAAACCATGATAATAAAATTTCCCTAGCTAGGGTACTGTGAATGAAAACAGCTGATTCGAACAAACAGCTGTTCATGTTCAGAGTTACTGATCATTAAAGTTCCGTGGTAGCGTGTATTTTTACACCTATTATATTATATGAATGCACGTGGACGTTAATGCAATTCAAATCTAATTATAGATATTTAGTATATAACGGGTTGTACTTAAATGTTACTTTATATACCATTATTGCTTTAAAAACTTCCTAGTATGTGATTGTCATAATTTCAAATGTCGTCATATTTACCGGATCGCAATACAAATAATAATTTTATTTATCTTTATTCCGCATTTACACTCTAAACGTTTTAGCACTTTACCCCAAATAAAAACAATATGCTTAAAATTAATTTGAAAATCCATCGATTGGTACGCGGTAACCTTATGGAAGTATAGACGTAATATGTGTCTGTATATACTGACATAATACTTTAAATGAATCTTAATGTGTTTATACAGTTCAGCTATTTTTACTCGAAGCATATTTAAGATTTCTTTATTCTGATTTTTTGTAGTACTTATATGAAAACTCTTTTTATTTAAAAACAACCACATTTTTATATATGACCATTTTCATTTTAACACTATAGATATTGTAATAGAGGAAAGTTATGTATGGCTTTTCTTAATGTACACCACAAATTACATCATTCATTGGAACGTATTCTTCATAAAAACTGAAAATAGATTCTTCTTGTTTAGGTAATAAAACGGGAATGTATAGGTCTGTCTAAATTAGCGTAAATCGTAAATATGAAGCGTGGAATAATATTAACATTTATTCTTTAGTAATTTGCTCAAAATTAAGAATAATAACGATAGACATAACATTATTATTTATTCTTAGGTGTTATCCCACACATTTTTGATTTTTTTTTGTTTTTTTATTAAAAAAGTTATAGTATGCTTCAAATAAAGAAGTTTGGAAGTGTAAGCTAAAAAGCTAATCTGCGTAAAATAGGAACATAGATAGACTCTGCAGAAAACGATGAAGTGTATATTTTACATGCTTTTATTGCAACAAGTGATTTTCGAATGTGTTGTTACGTACTTATATTATAAAAAGAAAAAACATTTTTCGATATCCGTCAAAATTACGTTACTCAGCTATCTAAAAGTTACCAGTGCCCATTGAAGTACATTATACTCAAAGATTGGTGCTATTTTATAAGGTTCAATGATTCCTTCACTTTTTTTAACAAACCTGCAATATTTAGCGAGTAAACGTTACCATACCATAGTGTTTCATTGTTTAACATTTGTAAGTGTCAAATAAGATTTCAACAATTAATATTATCACTCGCCTGTATTTTATACATCTAATATTGATGTCGATTTCATTAATAATAATAAACTAATGACAGGGGGTTCTTTTTTAATACAAAATTACCATTTAAGTAAATACATTATTTTGTATTAATTTTTATCTCAGTAAATCGTCAGTCTTTTTTGTATTTTGTTTTCTTCTCTTTATCACTAGTGTAAACAAGTTAGTTTACAAAAAACTATCGAAAATATTAAATGCACTTTATTAAAGGCATATGTGTCTTGTGCTACGTAGATTTGGGTCTCAATGTAAAATGTCTGGACTTTTTAAAATTTAGAAATGAACGAATTTCAATTATGAAAGAAATTTCTTGTAATATTCAGTGTCTTTATTCTGATATTCGTTATTATAGACATTATAGACAAAATTATTGATATCAAATAATTGTGAAAAAATTTCGCGAAATTAAATTATTTTTTGACATCACGAATGTACGATTATAATTATGAACACATTTTAAGAATTTTTTGCACTTGTCCAATTAACTTGCAGGCACTATTTTCGTGGAATTAATCTTCAGAGAAGGTAAATGCAGTGTGTCTGTAATTCACGTCACTCATGCATAGGTAAGTTATCGTTTTCTTTCTTTGTCGTAGACCAAGCCCCTCGATTAAAAATATAAGTACGTGTGCGTACTCGAATTCTAAATTGCACAGAGAACGGTTCATTTTATTTCGTTCCTCAGCGAAGCAACTCTGTGTAACCATTTACCTAATATTTATATACGTGTAGAGCTTTAAACGCACTTCAAGTTGACTTGAAAAGTGCAATGCGTATATACGCGATCGATGAGACGATGAAACTTATATTATGTCATCTGTAGTATAATTAACTTTATAAGTGGAACGTAATCGCTAAATATCATTGATCCCGTTTGATTACGTCTTAATAATCTTTTTGGTGTTCACTCAGCATATGCGTCAAACTTACGGACAAAATAATTAAATGTACTGGCTTAGAGCTGGTATTGTGAAATTTAATATAAGGAAAAGATTTGTACACAAAAAGAAAATACACAATTTTAGTTTTTCAATAAGTTTTTATACGAATTTTATAGAAAATTACATCCGATGCACTAAAGTAAAAAAGTGCAGAAATGAATTGTTTAATACAAATCTTTTCTATTATATATACAAAAACAATATTAAGATGGACAGAAAATGTGTTTTTAACTTAAAAAAAATTTTGTAATAAAAATATTTATTTTTACAAACTCACGCATTGGTGCAAATTACTCTTGTAACGCAACCCGTCGCTTCGATACAGCACACTAAATTTTCAGCGAGAAAAAACCATATGGATGATCGTGCTATTAAAGTAGCGGATAAAAGTTCTTTTATAAAGACTAACGTGATTTTAAAAATTGACGGCTTATAAACGTAGACTCGCAAAAAAATGTATGTAGCTAAACGGGTGTGTTTGACAAAGATATTGCAGCCATAAAAAAACGCTCGTATTCCAGATGCACTCTTGGTCTGCTAAGAAACCCCCACTGAGGAAATAAATTCTTTGAAATTAATGCAAGCTTCTTTTTTACTTAAAATTTATAAAAAGTTTTATAACTTATTGAATCAAAACTCTTTAAACATTAAATATTAGGGCGTGAACAAACTAGAGTATATAACAATTTAAAAAGAAGCATCAACTAATTTCAAAGAATTTTTCATTCAGCTTTCATATATAATAATATAAAAAAACATATTCGCACAAAGTTACGTTATTCGAATCAGATTTTGATTCGCGATCCCGGCACTCGACATTCTTATATATATATATATACTTCTTGATTTTATCAACAGACATTACAATCCCTTTTTTTTTCGTTTTTTGTTTTAAACCTGAATAATATGGAGTAGCGAAACATTCAGCTGAACAATCACAAATGTACTCTTGATCGATATCTCTGCAATTTCATGTAACAACAATGTGCGCGCCGTATTGAATGGAAATTTCGTTTTGAACCAGCATGTAAGCGGTCAATCATCTTTGGATTTCGATTCATTTTCTTGCTGGCTACCCTCTTCTTCCTCATCAGAATAGTTTGTGTGAGCTTCTCCAGGCTTCAGAAGCTTACCAACATAGTCATACCTCTCTGAAATTAATATTTGAATTAATAAAAAATAATTAGTTTTACAATTAAGGTATATGGAGCTAACTGTTCTCTTTGTCTAGCCTAAACTTTAATACAAATGATAGCTCTTTTAAATTATTCAACATGATGAAATAGTCCACAGTCTTAGGAAAAACACGTTATAGATGAAAAAATAAATCAGTATGGTTTGTCATGAAGACGAAATAGTAAAGGCATTGTCACATTGACCTTGAACGTTGATCTCATGTATAATACATTATTTGAGATAATTTAAAGTCAGTAGGCCGGCTTATTTACCCGGGTCTAACGTTGATAAGAATCAAAGTCAAGAGTGATAGAAGGATGAGACTTGAAACTTAGTTCAATAGTGGTAGTCACTGACCAAAATAAACATTTTTTCTGAAGTATTATTAAAAATATTATAATTTACAAATTAAAATATTTAATTTTCCTATAAAAAGTAAATTTTAGTTTAAAGTACCCATTGTTGGTTATATTAAAAGTTACGATAACTAAAAATACCTTTTATGTTGAAGATATTTTCGTAAAAAGTTATATATTTTATAAACAAAGAATTTTGGCATAAATAATTATAATTTTTGATTACTATATTTATTGCCTAATGAACAAAATAAATTTTTTACCTTTGAACTGCTCTTCCCATTCTCGGACAGAGTTCATTTCATCTGTGTTTAAGTCACTGAGATCATCATATTCATCTTTACCAGGAACAACGGAGAATGTAGCCAGACCACGACTAGCATCTCGACCTCCAAAAGCTGCGTAAGGTCCACCTATTGAAATAATCAAAAGATGAATAAATATTGTTACCTATACTTCATAAATTAACAATGTACAAAAATTATTTCCTTAGTTTCCTCAATTTTTCCTTAAAATAATAACTTGAATAAAATTTAAAAGTTTTGAATAAAAAGAATTGATAAATTGTGAAAAAATTAAGTATAAATGAACAGTAAAAATAAAAAAAAATAAACATACAATATCAACAGATAAAACAAGAATCTTATTTTTAACTCATAACAAAATTATTATTCTCTTATGAAAGTGATTTTAGATACTAATACTGAAAAATATGAAATACAATGGAATAAAAATTATGGAAAATTATGCAAGCTTAGAGCAATAATGAGTTTCAAGTCATTAAGGAGTTCAATCTTATTGCTAACAAGTACTATCAGAGTGCATTGAACTATAATTTTTTTAGCCCACTTTATATATTTCTTATTGATATAATTCTAATAAATTATTGAAAGAACTATTTTTTCAATTTTATAGTATTAATACAATTTTCTTATAAAACTTTCAGCATAAGTTATACAAGATGATACTCATTTTTTATAATAATATTTACTTTATTAGTTTGATAAATATAAATGTAAGAACACTTGTAATTTTTTGTGCTAACATACAAATACTCACTTAACAGGTTTTTATAGATAAAGATTACGGAAATACGTCATGGTTTTTCTAGTATTCCCACAATTTTCAATAAATGTAATACATAAAGTTTCCATCATAAAATATCTATCCCAATACTTCTCTAGATTTTCAATAAATTATTTGATTGGAAAAGATTCATGAAGCTTCTTAAGAATCACTGTGTCTATTGAGCAAAATTTCCTACACAAGCATGACTCATCCATTTTTTGTACTCAATTTTTTTTCTTAATAGATTTGAATATCAAGGTCCTTTTTTTATCTACATCAATTTATGAAACTTTCTTCTTTGGATATCATAAAAAATGAGTACATATTCTGCAATCAGCCAACTATACCATCATAAATATTAACCCAGAATCTGCTTTGTAAAAACTACCACCAGACATTATCTTCATAAAAAGTGTATTTTTCAGCCTGACAACAAGACAGATTTTAATCCAATAAACCGCTGACGAAGTCCATGCTACCATCTGCTACTAACACTCTCAAGTTACAGGGCAGAGCCCATTGAACTAGAGTAGCAACAGTCGAACCGACCGCGCCGCGAACTTCTTACCTGGCCCATAGAACCTGGCGCCCTTGGTGACGTCGAACACTTGTCCGTTAACCGCCACGAGAATCCGTCCATCGGGTCCGTCCACGCCATTATACTCCTTGAGCTCCTCAATGGTGAAATCCCGGCGCATCTTGGGCAGCTCCTTCACCCGGTGTACCAGTTCATCGGGCTTGGTTTTGCTCCTGAAGATCTTGTAGACG
Source organism: Torymus flavipes (assembly GCA_030522905.1). NCBI lineage: Eukaryota > Metazoa > Arthropoda > Insecta > Hymenoptera > Torymidae > Torymus > Torymus flavipes. The sequence goes on along the minus strand of JAPYZO010000972.1, from coordinate 2,308 downwards.
AGGATGGCGATTATGGCTACGAGGGCGAGGTTCACCGGACTGCTAATTATCTCGGAGATGAAGCTGCCGAGTAGTTCCGTCGAGGAGGTAGACGACGTCGTCGTCGACTCGGCACCCGGCTCGGCCATTTTGCTCTCTCTCTCTAGCTTATAGCTGCTGATCGCTGACGTACACCTCTAGGTATGCGCGTGTCTGCCTCCTCGAGAGGTTACGCGACGACTGAGCGAGAGAGAGAGAAAGAGAGCGTGTGCAACGTATCTCGGTGTGCACGTCGGAGAGTGGAGCGAGCGCGTAGACGGCGGCGGCACAGCGGCGATGACACGACGGGAATTTTTTCGCTCTCCGCGCCTCCCTGCAACACACACGCCACACCTGTTAAACGGCGTGCGCGTCTATCCCCCTCTCTTTCCCTCTCGTAATTGCTAGGTATATAGGTACGTGTATATAAGGTATAGTACGAGACTGAGAGGGGGACCTGATGGGGAGAGAGAGAGAGAGAGAACACATCAGAGCGGTTTATCGCGCGCAAGCAGCCAACCTTTTTACGCTTCGCCCGCGAGCGCGCGTGGAAATCGAAATTGACGAAGAAGCAGGCAGGCGCCTTACTGATATATATGTATATATATATAAACATATACTTACTATATATACAAGCGGAATTTCACGCGACGCGCATGAAGTACGTGTACGGATTCGGAAGAGAGGGAGAAAAAGAGGTTAGAAAAGGGAAGCCCTATAGTACTATGTCCGACAAGCGACTTCACCGCGTCACAACTTTATAACTGTACACACGCGTGTATAGCACTATATAGATACACACGGCCGAACGTAAACAAAAACACGCGCTGCGCCAAACTGCTCCATTCCGCTCGCGCGAAACGCTCCCTTATCTTTTATATAACTCTTTTATACCCTTATAAATGTATGATACTGCGATCGAAAATCCAAATTTCGCGCTCGAGCGAAGCGTAAAACGAACTTTTACTGCACACACGCACACACACTTAAATATACTTACGAAACGTAGGCGCGCTCAGTGCAGACTAACTATACACGCTCGCTCTGCGGTATACGTGCGGCTCGCGATGAGGCGGCGACGGCGGGGTGGTGTGATGTATGGGCGAGGAAGGGGAAGGGAAATCCGTATGTTGAGGAAGAGAGAGAGAGGAAGAGTTTTCCCGGCGAGGCATGTGTTGTCGAGCAGCTGATGGGCTATATATATGGGCAGAGATTGGGGGATTTTTCCCCGTGCCCTGTACCTACGCAAAGATTGGTGGGACCTATGGTGTAGGTTTATCCTACAATTGTATGTACACCTCTTTGATAAGGATTTTTATACTTCTCCGAGTAAATATTTGGATGCATGTATATAAGGCCTAGATCAACATTAGATCCACAGTGGTAGAACCGATCTGCGAACAGTTTCTATTCAAAGAGCCCACTGATCTTTCATCACTACTCGCGTACTTTAGTGCCAAACTAGATGATGACAAGTCACGATTGTTCAGTAATTCTGACGAAATTAACTGTTGCTACGTCATCTATGCGCGAAATAAAACGAGCTGATCATTCTTATCCTGTACACACCGATAGATATATAATCTACGACGTTCATTCCTTTAGTTTTTAATCATCGTGAATCGCAGTTGTCTGCTATAAATAAGTCTACAACTCTTTTCGCTTCCGTCCGGCTTTTGATTCGATCTGTCCGCAAGTTGGCTGCGGTGTGTCGCGTGACTTTCCTCGCTGGAGCTGCGGCGAAAAAAGCTCACACGCGTCGTGTGCTTGCAACAATTATCGTCAATTATTACGATATTCCGGAGTTTTGAAGGCCAAAGTTTTTAGAAAATGGAGTTTCGGGCTCGCGAGTATCGATTTGGGAAGTTACAAGTGTGACGGTGGGTTATTTCGTTCGTTCTTTAACGTTACGTTTAATGGTCATAAAACCTCGATAATTTTTGAAAATTATTTGGTGACGTATAATTTAAATAACATTGTTAATTAAGAACCTCTTCTACAAATGTATACTATTAATTCTCTATAAAACATTGTGATGTTGAAGTACAAACATGTTGTGTACCTATATATATATATATATATATATATATATATATATATACACGCATGTTTCTCCATACATTTTACCGCTACCCAACAAATGTAATATGTATTAAGGATCCAACAACTCGAAAGCATCCGATCCCACCGTAAAGCAGACCGCCCCGAGTGTATATTCAGATATCGAATTAGATAAGCACAATATGCTTGACTGCGCTTGACTTTAGTACACGTATATATACGAATTATG